>JBCAUA010000001.1:424777-437216 GCA_038406235.1 Peronia verruculata | reverse complement strand
AGATAGATAGATAGATAGATAGATAGATAGATAGATAGATAGATAGATAGATAGATAGATAGATAGATAGAATCAGTACGTTATTGAAGATCTATATGACCAATAAATTGTCAATTAATTATTTCCTTCCCTACCGTGCTGGGGAAAATTTTCTAAGTCAAACTATTTTACCGCCATTCCACTTTCTCTTGGCATTCCATTCACTGACAGCTAGCTGGGCATTGATCGTCGTCCGAGTCAAAAACTCCTATAGATCATTCTTCTTCATTTGGTCCACACAGGAGTTTTTTTTTTTTTTTTGTTTTTTTACTGATATATTATGTGCATGCACATATTAAAAACAGAACTAAATTGGACAATCTGGGACTCTTATTCATCCTGACGCTCTGACATCTTGCAAATCACAGTTACAGACGCTGGGCATCAGTAAGAACTAAAGCAACGTCAGATGTCGCACAGTACATCTCTACACTGCTCAGGATGAAACAGTAACGCACAGCAAAGGGCATAATGGCCATGGTGTTATCCGTCTACCTCTCAATAAAAAAACTTACGTTGCCGGTTCGAATTCCATCGGGAAGGTGGGAAAGTGGGAAACAGTAGAACCTGTTTTCATATATATATATATATATATATATATATATATATATATATATATTTTACAGCGACTCAACGAACCCCTGGCGTCTTTGGTGGGAAAGTCCGACGTCTAGCCTTCTCAGATAAGGGGGTGTATTTTGAAGGCCTTTTGTGTACGTTAGCCACATTAAAAAAATTTTGGCAGATAAAATCCGATGAAGGGTAGGCGGAGATACAGCTGTCCGGGCAAAGTTTCCAAATTCTTATCCACCAAAACTCTTCTCTTTAAACTGGTAACGGTTTGAAACTGGCATATATGTAGTAATGAAATTAAAATACACACTCACAACACATGCATGTTATAACTTGACTAATCGGCCCTAATCATTCAGTACCAACAGCAAGTGAGTCCAACCCAAGGAAGTCAATTTCTATGCTACTAACCTGAAGACGTGCGGGCTGGAGCGGATCCAGAGCCCTGGTTTCCTCGCACTGCTCATTTCCCCACGCATTACCCACACGGCGATATATCTCCTGCTCTGGCCCGCTTATTTCCACCAAGTGCGCCACATTCCCCGCATCCAACAACAGCCAAGAATTTATAACCATACCGAAGTGAAATCAATGTACCCACTGGACCGAATGAACCCCAATCCCATTTCAATCTCCATACGTTTTAGAACCCCTGGGGAGATCATCTTAATTGAAGGCATCCATGGCCTTTCCTGCCTCAAACTCAACTCACATCTCGTTCGGGTTTTCTCTCATAGTCTTCAACTAACTCTTTGTAGACAAGAGAGATCGACTAAAAATACACACACAAAGATCTAGTCTGAAGAGAACAAGTAGCAAAGTTTCACCGACGTGTCGTGACATTTATGCCATATCATAAAAGTTGATGCTCTGGCCATAATCCGACTATGAGAAGTGTCTATTATCCCTTATCTGCCGACAGATCACAGCCCAAACAGGGGCAAGCTTAGTCATGTTTTCACTGCAGGCCCATCTTTATTGTCCTCCGTCGCCTGGACCGCAAAAACGAACGGGAAGATCTTGGAGGAGTCTTAAAACATTCCGACTTGAAACAAAACGGGTCTGGTAGAAACAGTAAAAGGAACACGGCTTAATAAAACGGGGCAGACTCCCCAAGCTACTGTCCACTGTTTTAAAAGCATTTCACGGGAGCTAAAAATGGTTTTACAACGAACTAGCTGGTTTTCATGGACGAGTGTTGCCCTAAGCTGCATAAAACACAGGCCCGATTATTTACAGCTTTCTCTTTCTTGCCCGGGAAGGCCCGGCCGCTGAGAAAAAGAAAAAGAGAAGAAAAAAGCCCAAAGGAGAAAGGCGGTTGCGCCAACAAGTCATGTTATAGTACCCCATAAGTGATTTCAGCTTTGAAATAACTACGGAGATTAGGGTCAAAAGGCGAATCTGCTCGGCCTTTCTTTGCGCCGACGACATAATAAAACGAGCCTGGGTCCCCCTGACCTGGTTCATCTTGTGACCTATCCCACGAGCCTGCACTCTACAGATGGCAAACACAGTGAGGAAACTGCTTCACCCACCAGAAATAAAAGCACAACTAACTGTCTATAATATAAATGATCTACAGTAAAATATGACATTGGACAAACAGACTATATTCTTAATCCTCACAGAAAATAAAAAACAGAGCCACTCTCCCATCCAGTGTCTAAGACATTGTGATCCTACAAAATTGTATTTTACTACATTTTCAAATCGTAATGGCCGGGCCAGACTTTGTGTTCTACCGCGAGCTGAACTTTTACCTGATAAGCCTGTTGCTCATGAATATTACCACATCAGTTTCCACTTTTAGTTTAAGCTACCATAATAAAACCTCTGTTCGCCAAAAACACAAGGCCAAACAGCAAATCTGAATATCTAGGCTTTCATCAAATGATAGAGGTCATAAGCTACGGATGGTAACATGGAAGAGACAAATAAATACAAAGGGGAAGGGCAAGAAGAGTAGGACATGTACAGGCCACAGTACAAAGAGCTTTATCATCACCCAAACAATATGTAGCAAACTGATATACGATGACCACTGGGTGAACAGAACAAGGACACAAATTAATGGTCTTTCGACCGACATGGATGCCATGTAAGTATAACACAACCTTATTTCTACTCTAACTATTGTGTCATTTTCTGGTCCCTGACTCCACTACAACATCGCCAAAAACTGACATCCGCCAGCAGCCAAAGAAATAGAAATCATTTCTTTGTCTTTATGACAATGACTATTTTTGCGACAAACTGAATCTATTTTCCTCTTCTACAATTTCACTTATCTTAAATACAAAAACTGACCGTTATCCTGTAGGATAATCCAAATACTGAAAAAAGCATTTATGCGCTCACTTCGTACTACTACCATCACTGAAAATAAGATACTCTTGCCATTTTTTCGAACGTTCGAACACCAGAAAAATATGACAAGACAAAATGAACGAAAAGAAACAAATAAACAAAAATAAACGAAAGTAAAGAAATAAACAAAAATACTGGTTTTGAATTACTTCATAGTGAGTCCTGTATTGGCATTCATACGGCTGAGACACACCACAATTTCAATACTGACCCATATATTTGAACCACCATCGAATACATAACTAACTGTTATACTTGAAGACACAACAGGACATACTAATCAAAAACCAACCAACCCTACAACCAAAGAAAATTGAAACGCTGAGTTCTGTATGGATGCTAAATAACGTCAACCCACAAGCACAAAAGAATAATAAAGCCAAAGTTCTTCCAGTTCCGCCTTTCGTTCTTTCCTTTATTATTACTACTAATATTATATATAATTTTTTTTATTCGTCGTTTTTTAAAATTTGTTCCAGTCTAAAAAGTTGATTTCATCTATTTGGATGTCATTAGAAGAGACAGAAAAGTCCAAACTCTGATTAAATCGGTTTTTCCCATAAGTTAAAAACAGGAAAGATTCGTTAAAATTCTATTTCGGATGGCCTATTGCCGTCCTTGTCTAGCCATAAACTCATTTAAACAGGCGAAAGATAACAAAAAAAAAAAAAAAAACGCTGACCAAATCAAATACCAGAATACAAAGACGGCCCAAGTGCAAATGATGACACAAGAGGAGCTTTGTCTGAGCTGTATCAAAAAGAAAAAAACCTCCCACGACTCAAGACCACTGAAATCATATCAGCAGTAACAGTGTCCCGCCCACAGATGCTGGTCTCAATCATTACCGTAACCAGACTGTTCAGGAATCTCTAAATTTCCACAAAAAAAAAAACATCCCGGAAAACTGCACAAACCACAAAGGCAGAGCCAAATTAAAGGTCAGACTGAACTAGTATTTTTTAGATACAGGCGTGCCAAACTGATGATGTGACAAACAGAAAGATAGTGACGTTGAAAGATGCACACCAACACATAAAGAAACAGCAACAATCAAAGACCCCCTCCCCCGCCCACACACACACATACAAAAACGCTTCCATATTGGAAGCCGGATTGATGACAGAGCAACGTCTCCGCCTATGTTCCAATCTGCTTTTACGTTCTATATACGTCTTTCACCCTCCTGATGGAGATTATCTCGATTATGTTCCAATCTGTGATCCATTTCGCTATATCCACTAATCAGAGGCCCAAAGTACTGTTTCGGTAACGAATACCCGCTCCTTTAACAAATGCCCGAATTCTGTTTCTTCTTTCTCAGCCGTTGCCTCCTTAATTTTCTTCCAATCTGAGGGCCGTCACTGAACATGACAAAGTAGGGACTCGCCCAACGCCATGTTTCGGTAATGGACATTTGCTGTGGTCTTGTGCCACTGACGGAAACGCCGAAATGCAAGGCAACAAAACTCACAAACACACCACACCACATTTTCTAAACATACGCCTGCTCGTGTCATCTCGAATTACCACAGCAAGGTTGGGTGGAGCTACCGGCGTTGATGAAATAACATGGGTGGGTTACGTTACTTTTTTCAGTGTGTACGTGAGCCGCTGATCTGTGCATTAGCAGCTGGTATAACATCGTTCGGTTTCTCACTCTTCGCCACGGGCATTCTGAGTTCTCTCGAACTGGTAACGTATAGTAAAAGCTGAAAGGCTCCTGCCGTCAAGACCCAAAGCCTCACAGTAGAGACGGAAGTGTCTCGTAGTTAGCCTTTCTCTAAGAGACGTTTTTCCTGGTTGAGCCGGTTCATGCGCGTCCGACACAATAATTATGTGGCAGTGCGCGCAGGGGAGCAACGATGAAGAAAGAGAGCCTATCACTGAGCTACGCTTAGTGTCTTTGTCTTGCTTCTGCAGGAGACTAAATGCCACTATTTCTAAAGCCTTGGCTCCTCTATGATCTCGTCTCATTAGGGTCTCGTGCTAACTCTGCCATTCCTCTGTACAACATAAAGCATTAAGCACAAACTGCAGGAAATGACAACAACAGCCAGGCAAGACATAAAACCTACGATTTTGGCTTTTATTCATAAACCTCAGTAACTACAGTAAGGGACACTGGCTTCTGGCAGCTGAAGTCGGTGACTGATCTTGATTCAGCAAAGACCATGGGAGGGACGGTAGAGACCTTGAGAAAAAGGATTTTCTTTGGACTGGCAAAATGTTGCTTGAAATGATATTCCATGTAATGATGTTATGTGATGAATGAATTTAATCAATTATCAGGGTCTGGGCTACGACGGATTAAGATCTGTACAGAAATGTTAATAAACGAAAGGCCAATTAACCCGTACTGATTCTGCTAATCTTCAATGCAGTTCTGTGTTTGCTTTTACCAGTGACTAAGGCACTGCCCAACAGCATCACCCTCCATAATTAAAACAATCTTTATCTTCCATGTTATGCTTGGACCACCATTAGTTATTCTTATCCCCGGCACCACTTTAACACTCACAACATCTGACTCTTGCATGCACTGTGGTTCCATTAACGAACGTGGCCAGGGATTCTCTCACTGTGCAGCGTATATCGACTCCCGTGGAGAAATACTCCCATCTGTTGGCATCACCTCTTGCAGGCACAGTTTGCTGGTGCCAGCCGCGGATCCCTGATATTGAGCAGTATCTACAGCAGCTACACAGAACACGTGAAGTAATGGTACTTCAGCTACAGCAGACATGTCCGTAGGGACATGAATACTTCTACATCAATCTGAACGTAGGCATTCTTACGGTTGTTGAAAGTTTCTTTCCCGAGACAGCAGGTAATGGCTGTAATTTTTTATATTTTTTTATTTGACGACGTTTAATTGCTAACACAAATTCATTTAAGTAGTGGTAAATAAAAGTCTATGCTCTCTTCGGTTAAAAAGCATTCCCATAATTTTTCAGTTGTGGCATGCAACTTCAGCATGGCGGAGTAATAATAATAATAATACTAATAATAAAAAAGGGGGTGGGGAAGGGGGAATATGCTGGCAAATGACAAGACTGCTGCCGTAAAACGAAATGGCCCATTTATTCAGACCAACCATCCATCACACGAATTTGTGCTCTGTCAGTGGTAATTAATGACGAGCCTAAATGACAACAGTAAGCCCAAGACACCGTTTAATATCTTCTAAATCTACACCCGTCATCATCACCATCATATTCCCTACTCTGGCCTCCATCAATTCCTTGCTCTTCCATTAGCTCTGCACGAGTCCCGCCCACTGCTCTGTCGCTCTACCAGATCATAGTATCTAAAGTCTGAAAATGTACAGTGTGTTGCGTTGATATTTGTTTTCTTTCTTTCTTTCTTTCTTGGTTATGTTACCCACCCTGCCATATTTACAGACAGCCCGATTTCATGTATAGGCAGACATATTATGGAATGTAAACAAAATCAGAGGTTTCTCGAACTTTGAATCTCATGGTTTGGTACCATTTGCACGTCCACTCCCTCATTTTGTACATTCAACACAAAGTCAGGCCGCTGTTATGCCAGTCAGGAAACATTCTGCTGCAATACAAAACAAACTGACAACTCTAAGGTGCATACAACTGTCAAAACCCCGTCCTGGATCTGTCAAATGGTTTCGTTATACACGTTCGTGATAGTAGATTGAATCGCCATACTATCTTTTACACGTCTGCAGACTTTTACCTCAAAAAATAGTTTTAGGGCCGAATTCACAAAAATCCTCGTTTCAACTGGTTTGTTGCGATATACACTGAGGCAAACAATGCCACTTGATATCGCACGCACGCACGCACGCACACACACACATATACAGAGAGAGAGAGAGAGAGAGAGAGAGAGAGAGAGGGAGAGAGAGACAGAAATGAATTAAACTCACTAACAAACAACGACAACTCAGTAGATGCTTTATCCTCTCGTGCTACGACCTCTGTGTGAGGAAACTTTGTCCTATTACCCCGTTGGTATCTGCCGTGGAAAGCCAACTATCTGCATGTTATGTTATTCGAGACTTGTATTTTTAACCTAACAACAACAAAAGTGTTTTAAGTATCCAAGTCTAGGACTGGAGAACGTTTTCTTAATAATCGGGGGTTAAAATAAGATAGTGAAAGGGCGAATTATAATCAAGGAAGTAAGGAAATACGTATATATTACAGCCAGGCCACACAACTTACTCCTTGTCTCTGCACGCAAACTAGAGAGATTGGAAAAGACAGCCAGAGAAGATGGATGAGATTGCCAGGGTAAGACTGATAATTAGAGAAAGCCGTTTCCTTCTTAAATAAACACATGCATGTGTATTAAATAAACACATATACTATGCCCCTCATCTCTGATTGAACCTCTCTTCTTCCGCACCCCCAACGAACGCTCTCAGTTGTACCCTCGCCAACTACAATAAACATGCAAAATGAAAGACGGACGGACAACCACACTAATGAGAGCTCATTTACATGTCTAAAACAACAGCAGTAAACACAAATAATACAACCAAAACAGCGAATGCCAAGTGACAGACAGAAACAACAGCAAACAGACATAAATAAGAGAGAGGCATCTCCAATGCACATTTATGCAATAACAACACCAACTTGATAGGATGTAAACAATTTGAGGGACAGGAGATTGGGTGAGGTGTATGTGAGAGAGGGGGCGGGCAGGGAGATATGCTGCAAGATTTATGCCCACTGCACTTGCAAGGAACAAAAACCGAACCAGATTTGTAGATTGGCCTGGCCGATGTCTTCACACGGGTGGTATCTACATCCAACAAATCAACATTCTTTCTCCTATCTATCTGTGGCCACAAACACTGCTCGTCAATTCCGCAAGCATCGCCCTTAAGGTAAGGTATCAACCCTCACAAAAATGTAGATGTGCACATGCAAAGGAGCAGGGCGGACTGTTCTATTTGAGAGAGGCATGTATCACAATGCTCATCTACAGCTGAAGAAGTAGATGCCGCCTATGACAGTACGGCCGTGATGTGTGCTGTGCACAGAATGATCTGCACTTGGCGCTGTGTGTCTGGAGATAGTTATCACAACCAGCATGATTTTGTGTTACAGATTTACATCACGAGAGGGAGGAGAATAGAAAAGGCCTGGGTGGCCCGAACTGCACGACGCTTGGAACTTTCCATTTCTTTGTTCTGATAACACCTAGTTTTTATCGGTATCTGCGGAATGACGACAATTTCGATGACGGCAATCAGGAGCGAAAACAGGAGGAACGTTGGAATTTTCTGTAGATTCTGCACAACATTGTACACACATACTGAGTCGGCCAAATCTAACAATATACATGTGATGACGCCATTGGGAAAGCTCTCTGACAGGTCTAACAGGAATGGCCTTAATATCAGATTCGTATGCACGTCTCTAAATATAAGACACGGGCATGCACAGTTCAAAATAACACCATGCACAACCTAAATATGAACAGAGCAAAACATAGCACGGCACTGATTTGAGACATCTTTACGGGTCAAAGTAGAGCAGAATACTATGATGCAGGATATTTCGGCAAACCTCACGTACATCAATAATACTTTCATAAAAAAAATAAAAGTTGCAGAGCTCACACAAGGAACGACCTAGACATGACACACTATTTATAGCAATCCCGCCGGAAATTGTTAGTAAGAGTTCCATCATCTCAACGGCCTGTAATTTCTTTTGCATTTCCGGATCCCATACATTTCTTGGCATTAGGTATAATTATGTTCAGCGTAGTGCCTGCACACTCATAATGATGAAATCACTCTCATAGCTTTGCTGCGTGTGTCAAGCAGAGACAGCGTGGGATAGATGGAGCAGGGACGAAATGTCATACTCAACAGATCAATTGATTGCAACAACACCCCCCCCCCACCCATTTCTAATGCCATCAGCGGCAGGCACCGTACTAGCAACAGGGCCAATGATAACGTCTCTCAGCACAGCCAAACGTCTTACGTACGTGAGCAGTCAATGAAAGACAAGCAGGCCGATGTAGATGGTTCATATAGACATGCGTGCTTGGCCAGAAGAAGGGAAAAGTATCAACCTGTGCATTGTGGAGCTCACGTAAATGCTCTCTGAGTGTGGATGTGGCCCTGTATGTGAGTAGGCAAGAACCCAAAGACGGCCGCTGGTAAGACGGTTTAATGATAGCCCCACGGGCACTGAGTGATGCCAGAGATTCTTGCTTTGAATTATGTCACAACGAGCGATTCAACAAGCAAAAACAGATACAGAGACTGACAACAGTGTGGAAGTGGGCAACTTAGAGAGATCAGGGGCCACCCTCAGCAGCCCTGACCCCCCCCCCCCCTTCCTCTTCTCCGTCTCGGCCTAATGATCGCACCATCTTGCAAGCCAGAAACTGCCTGAGAGCGCTGCACTTTCCACCACAGATTGTCAGATGATTAGCTCGGAAATTATGTTCGACCACGGGAGGCTGGAGGATGGAGTGAGATACAAGCACAAAATGTGACAATTTACGATCTACACAAAGTGACAGCTCCGGGAAAAACTCAGAAATTAGACAACAATTTCCCGAGATGGCTGTCAATGCCAGTCAGTCCACATTTCAATAAACAGACAATTGTGTAATGGTTGGAAATTGTCCGTCAAAGGTGCAGCAGTTCCTTAACAAGATCTCAAGTGGCGAGATGATCAACAGAACCCAAGTAGACAGATGAATGTCATATTCGGCATATTTTTCTTTCGTGATTCATCTAATGGTCACTTCCCAGATACTGTGAACAACAACAACAACAACAACAACAACAACAACAACAACAACAACAACAACAACAACAACAACAACAACAACAACAAACAAACTATGCGTTACAAGCACCACATCTTACCACGATCAACTACACTGAGCGATTTGATATCAAATGCAACAAAAATACGGCCAATCGATTTCTTCAATTCCAGGCAAGAATAGCCCTTTTGAGAAATTGTAGGAAATTAATACACACTAAAATATTAATAGCAAACAAGAGAATCCATCCCTCTTCACCGCTCCTCCCTAAACCCCAAGGGACACAAAGGAAAAAACAAAAATATTATAGACAATTACAATATTATAATCACAATCAATCCATTGAAGCCATAGCTTCCACAATTCATTTTCGAGACCGGCAATTCGAGTCAAATTTTACGGCTATACATCAATACTACCCAATATTTGCCCACCACCGGACCATCAGCCGCTTATCTGGGTGAGTTATGTCTGTGAGCGGGAGCGCTGTTGCCTGACTCATAGCGCTCAACAAAAGTAGAGTCCAAGAACTACAGGCGCATGCCGCTTTCACTGTAGAAAATTAAAACGACGTGTCGACACCACAGCTGGCTGAACCACCACAGCGTCAACAAATAGACACGGGCAGCGCCAAATATGGGCAATGTGACGATGTCAATAATACAATCCTTTTCATTTTAAACTATTACTTCATTTACTCTATTTCTTCTGTCGGAGCTATAAGCAAAACCACTACCAACAAGTGTTTCCAGTTCAGTCAGTGGGGGTGTGTCTGACTTTGAAATGTAAAAAAAAAAAAAAAAATGTTTATGTGTGCGTGTGTGTGTTTGTTTGTTTGCTTTTAAACAGTTCCCCAAGCCACAGATTAAAAACCCGGACAGATTCATTCAAGAGATTTGAAAACAATTTCAATCTGAGATAATGCGCGACGGGCGTCTGAGTGTTTGCAAGGTAAACGTGGAGAAAAAGCAGCTTGTAATTATGGGAGAATTAGGCAAACTTAACACCGTGCGCCGGCAGACAGCCACTGCCAATAGGCAAAGTCGGCAAAGAAAGAAATATTGATTCCATAAAGCCATTACACTTTCATAGCTCCTATGTCTACACAGCTCGCTGCAGATTGTATTTTTATTTTGTAATTTTTTTTTTCAGCAATTAGGATTTGTTGCTTAAAAAAAAATAATGTTTTAATAATGCGGCTCTAGAGACGCAAGTTCGATGTGAACAGAGAAGGGACGGCGTGGTGGAGGAGGAGAAAGAATGAAAAAAAAAAAAAACCGAAAGAAAGAACAACAAAAACGGGGAGGGGGAAAAAAAGAAAGAAAAAAGGATGAAAGTGGGAGAAAGAAAGAAAGAAAGAAAGAAAGAAAGAAAGAAAGAAAGACATGACAACTATTGATTCTTGTAAAAAGTAAAATAAAAGTAAAACACACACATACACAGACAGGTACAAAAATGCTAAACCACCACTATCACTGATGATGATCATCAAAACAACAACAACAACAACAACAACAACAACAACAACAACAAACAAACAAGGTCATAGCCGAACATGATACATTAAAATAACTATTAAAAAATAATAACAACAATACTAACAATAATAATATAACTCATGTGAAAGTCACAAGAGACACAGTGCTGTAACAGTGATTGGGAAGTTTTCTCATGGTTCATGCACAGACAAAGCTAGACATCCCACAGTAAACCACAGTAAAAAGTCTCACTAGAGTAAGACGTAGATTTAGATGAAAGTCAGAAATGAAACTACTGTATAGGCGGGGAAATTTATTTAACAAAAGCCAGTCAAAGACGTAGAAGAAAATAAATAAATGACAAAGGAAAAACAAACAAATACATACATAGTCTATAATCTATATTAGAAAATTGCAAGAAAACCCACAATAGGCTTATGGACTCGAAAATTGATGAATGGATCCATCTGGAATTTGACAAATTGTTGCAAATGGATCTGTGTTTCTATTTACATAAACATGAAAAAAAAAAAGCTTATTATCTTTGACGTTATTAAACAAATGCGGTAATAATTGAATAACAAACTCGCAAGGCTGCTTGATCCGAATTGTACGTTCGACGGTATGACGCGTTTAAAACACGCTTTCTTTGAGTATGATTCAGTTAAATCAACCAAAATATCAACCTAACGGTGCGCACACTTTGCCATAAACTTTAAGTGGCAGGGATAGATATATATAAAAACAATCTCTCACGGATGCCGTGGGTTCTCTTCTAGTCTATAGATAAAGAGAGGAAGAGGAAGAAGGAGGAGGATGACACATAATCATGTAACGATGAAAGCGGGAAAGATAGAACGAACAAAGAAAATATGTCAGACTCTCCAGAAAGAAAAATTAACACTAGTGATACCTCGTAATATTGTTTCTATAATATTTACAAATAAGGAGTTGCTGAAAGGGCACCACATCTGTTAGCTGGTCCATCTTAACGCCATCAGATTCAGAGTTTAAAAAATTGAACCTTTCAAAATCACATATTATTACCTATTTGCCTTGACGGGACTTCAGAGATACCTGTGGAGTTTCTAGGATTAAGAAGGGGTGGTTTAGGGAGGAGATCGCACTAAATGGAAAGAAAAACTCGCTCTGGAAAATATGTCTTTGACTGTTGTTGCCCTTGCAACTGATGCACC
>JBCAUA010000001.1:410834-424677 GCA_038406235.1 Peronia verruculata | reverse complement strand
TCTGTCTGTCTGTCTGTCTATCTATCTATCTATCTATCTATCTATCTATCTATCTATCTATCTATCTGTCTGTCTGTATGTCTGTCTATCTGTTCATCCACATATCTGTCCGTCTACCAGTCAATCTGTTCGTTCACGTGTAGTATGTCCAGTTTATCCATCTGTCTGTTTATCTGCCTAACTATCCGTCAACCCATCCCCAACCGCGATGTCTCTTTCTGCCTACCTTTTTATGAACCTGAATAACAATTAATAAGATAATGTAGGCGTTTTGCTTCCTTTCATAAACGGGAGGCCGAGAGCCCAGCCCGACAATGATTTGTGTCATCATAAACATAAAAGAGGATCTATAAATATAAAAAGCTTGAATGGTGGAAATGGTTGGCCCTCCGTCACTCTGCCCACAGCTAGCTATGTGGCCCGGTTCTTTTATTTGGGCGATAGGCCTGCTGCGGGGAGAAAAGTTTCCCGGCCCTTTTTACAGTGTGCTTTACTGTGGCTCCAACAGAGACACGACATTGGTGACTTATGAGTCACACACACTGCAGTGGTCATGAAAACGAGTCACCGTCCCTTGTGTTTAAGTGTCGGAGTGGTAACACTGCCTAGCTAGGTTTAGCTCTCGAGGTCTGCGTGCGTCATTGCTGTGGGAACAGGGTTAACTTGTATAATAAGGAGACACAACTGTGCCATTATGATCTCTGTCATTTCCTCAACCTTTTAATGTGAAATCTTTTCATGCTCAAATAGATCTGGATCGATACTGTATCATGACAACTGTGTTTCGAGTCTTTTTCCTTGATAAATTTACTGTCTCGTTCCTCTGCAGTTTGTTATTTTTTATCGAAACACCAGTCAACGCTAGTTCATTTTGTTCAGTGTTCGTAACCTTTTGTAACCTTTCAGACTTAAGAAAGTATGAGTATCTTTAGCACCTATCCAGTTTGGTATTAAGACGAATTTTTGTGGGTAGACATTCTGAATTTGGAAATTTTGCCCGGACAGCTATGTCTTTGCCTACTCTTCAACCGATTTTTAACTATCAAAGATTTTTGTTGTTGTTTTTAAACACCCGTAAGTTCGAACAAACAACGCAAGCTTTTCACCGAGTAGCAGACCCTTCAGTCACGGAGACCTCCCCCCCCCCTCCCCCGCCCCAGCCTTTTTGATCAGACCATTGTCGTCATTTGTTCCTTGTAGCCCCTATAATTATACTTCCTAGGAAGCTGAATTGAAACATGTAGCCATTGGGAGAATCTCCGTTGGCTTTGTTATACTGTAAAGCGCCTAAAGCTTGTACTGTACAGGAATAATCGCTATATAAATGCCATCCATTTTTTCCTGTATGATAACAGCAGTGACAATGTCTGTCATGGTTGATGAAGAAAGGGTTAAATCTATCCATGGCAAGAACGATAGATTGTTCTCTGGTTCTATTGTCATCTCTTCTTCTTATCGTGTTTGCTATGTTATATCATTCACTATTTTAAGGTCGTGTGGTTTGACTGAAATCAAATTTGACATTGTGATAATATAGTGATTGCTATTTTTTACTTCTTCTATGTCCTTATAGAACCCAGGGATGTTAATAATGAGATGTGTAGATATGGTACATTTAGACACTGTTACTCCAGCCGCTCTATTACCACTACTCCTATCATGACCAGTGCACACTACTATTACTACTATTACTACCACTACAACAATTACTACCACTACTACTACTACTAGTGCTTCTACTACTTCAGTATTTCTACTACTATTACTTGTACTTCTTCTGCCATTACGACAACCGTACGATCACAACTACTCCTACTACCACTATTTCTACCGTTGTTATTGCTATTACTACTACCACTACTACTTCTACCATTACCACTGTTACGACCACTACTACTGTTATTATATTAATACTACTACTATACCACTGCTACTATGCCACTTATATTAATACTACTACTATACCAGTGATAGTGCTACATACACCACTACTGTTACTGCCACTATCATTATCACTACTGTTACTACCGTTACCACCACCACTGTTATAACTATCATTGTACAATGACAATATTTACTGGAACTTTAACGATCTCTCTCACACACACACACACACACACACATACACACACACACACATACATACATACATACATACATACATACATACATACATACATACATACATACATACATACATACATGCTGATGAGAAATAAAAGAAAAGGAAGTGAGCAGGTGGAAGGGAAAAACGGACAAACAACAACATGGGACCATTACAAAGCCCAATGGCAACTGACAGCCACGCTGCTCAGCATTTCAGTCAAGGCTGTGTATTGAGACAACTGATTAGGCTCAAAGAGATATTATGTCGCCCTGCAAAAAGCGTTCTGACTTTCATATGATTTAAATACAAAATAATAATACTTTTAAAGGAGACTGCAACTTCTACCACAACAACAACAATAACGTCAGCAACAACAACAACAACAACAACAACAACAACAACAACAACAACAACAACAACAACAAAAACGTACAGTTATGGTCCCAATTGACGCGCAATTGTGTTGTACATGTCTCTTCAGCAAACTGTCGGATTCTTGCGCTTTTCTCACCATTATTTTTGACAAACTAGCTTGAACAACTACAAGAAGAACTCTGTGATCCCCGTACAACACAATTGGGGGGGGGGGGGGTGAGAATGGCAAAAACTTACGTCGCGGGTTCGAAATCCGAAACTTACCGGGGGGATGCGGAAAGATTCGAGGATCAAAACCTGCATTTTTTCAGTGACTTAACTGTCTCTGGGCCGCTAGGATGGAGAAATCCGATGTCGAGCCTTCTCGAATTAGGACTAATATATCTTGGAGGTCCCGTGTGAACGTTCGTACATTAAAAAGTCTTAAGTAGTGAAAAATCGGGTAAACCGCATTAAAGAACCCTTAACAGTTAAAAATCGGATAAAGCGCGTTAAAGAGTCCTTAGCAGTTAAAAATCGGGTAAACCGCATTACAGAACCCTTAGCAGTTAAAAATCGGGTAAAGTGCGTTAAAGAGTCCTTAGCAGTTAAAAATCAGGTAAAGCGGGTTAAAGAACCCTTAAAAATCGGATGAAGAGTAGACGGAGACGCCATCGTCCGGGCAAAATTTCCAAATTTCTATAAACAAAAACAAAACAAAAATCTTGTCCTCATAAACTGCTCACAGATGTGTAGCAGATAATAATACTTTTTTGAAAGGACATTAAAATTACATTCATAAAAATATAAAGAAATTCAAAACAAAACAACAACAACAATAAAAAACAAAACTACACAATGTCATATAATCGCGGTTTTTTTTTTTTTTTTGTAGTTAAACATTATTGTCCTCGGCTTTTCTTTCGTATCGCAGTATACAGAATGACTTTCTCGCTTTCTCCTGATGGCATCTACTTTACTTCAGTTTGACAAAGTCAACGTCTTATAGATGAGCCTCAATATAGCCTGAAAATTGCGGTAAAAGCTACGTTTTCCTCTCACTCCACCCAGGCGCAGTTCAGCAAACAATTTCGGATTAAGTACAAAGCCGGGACGGTCGTTTTTGCCTCACTTGGCTGAGTGTTAAGATTCCTCCGGCCGAGTGTCGGAAATGTCGATGCCTCCTTAAGACAATTACTGGTGGGCGAAATGGGTTCATCGGAAAACCGCCGTAACACGTTTCTGACTTGATTCTTTATATTCCTCGGAGGAGAATGAAGTTCCCAGTTGCCAGCTGTAATGGTACGCTTCTTAGTTAAAAGGTCAGTTTTAAACGGCGTTGTCTCCGACGCCTGTAGGATTTATTTTGTCTTGAAGTACCCCCCAATTTACAAACATCTAACAGACACTTTCAAGCTGCCAAAATATATGAAATATTGCTGGCAACATATGCAAAAAATCACCACTTCAGGATCTAGAACAAAATGCCGATCACGATGAAATAACGTCTGTGGACGGTATTACATTTTGAAGTAAATGGCAACGATTATTGGGCTATTAGTAATTCAAACATTTCGCAATAAATAGAGACAGCAATGAAGCCAGAAAAATAAAGAATGAAATGATCAGGTGATTTACAAGAATGAGAGAGACCGACAAAACGGGCATACTGACAGCCAAACTGGCAGAGAGAAAGACAGCCAACCAGCCAACAAGCCTGCCAGACAGCCAGCCAGCCAGACTGACAGACAGACAGACACAGACAGACAGACACAGACAGACAGACAGACAGACAGACACAGACAGACAGACCGACAGACACAGACAGACAGAGCAAATGTGTTAAGCGAGTAATAGTGTGAGAAAGACCGGGCTGAGACACTGACTGAGCCTGTAAGAAGACCAGAAATCTCCGCGCCATTAGGACAGTCCGACAACAGCTGTGGCTAACGTCTATCCGGACAAAGGCTGCTTTCGCCCCGGGGTTGGACTGTAGTTAAGCGGTGCAGCAATTCAGGCTAGTTCGCTGGCATCGCTGTCATGGCCTTGTTGCAGCAAATCATTCATAGCCGTAACACATTGTCTCAATCAGCCAAGAATGGCACCAGCTACTCATCCGCCTCACTCTTGCACTTACCCGACCGCTGCCGCAAACTCAAAACATATGTCCACTCGGCCTCCGCGCCCTCGGCAGCGCTTTAAGAACGGAGGGCGGGTTGGAAATGTAATGTGGGGAAGGGGGGGGAATGAAGAAATAGCGAGGGAGGAGAAATGGATGGGACGCCAAGAGATGTTGATGGTGTAGATGTTGAGAAGAGAGATGGTGGATTATGGTTATTTGGTTGATTGTGATGGGGATAATGAGGATGATGGTACTAGTGGCAGAGGCTGTAATGTTAATGCCGCTGATGGAGTTGATGATAAGAGTGGTCCAGGACGGAGGTTCCTTGTCAAGAGGATTGACAATGCACAACGGAACGGTTTGTGGACATATTCGTAAAGGTGGCTATATACTGATGGTGCCGCATATCGGAGATACTGGTGATGATACAGCTGACGGAGGCAATGGCGTGGGTGTCTATACCGGTCGTGGTCATAGTAGTGGTAGCGATCATACTGACAACAGTTGTAGTGCTCGTGTGGCTGCTTTCTTACGTCGTGGGTGACGACAACAGGGAGGATAATGGAACGTAAAGAGAAGGAAATCGGTCCAAGTAAAACACAAGAGGAACGATAACATTTTCGAAGAGAGAATAGCAACAGGCACTGGAATGAGGACAGTCAATGAAAACATCCGTTAGTTACTTAAACTTGATTTCTTGTCTCTCCATACCAGTGTTTCCCATCAGTTCACAGAGTGAAACAAACAGTGGAATTCAAACGGACATATGAATGCTATTAAAAACGTAAGATTAGGGATAATTAGTAAAAGTCAAATAGGTTTTGTTTGTTCCAATGTTAGAGGCAGCAGTTCAGAAATAATAAACATTTATGTGATAAAAGACAAAATGCGTACATAAGACATGGGCTCAAACAAGCACAAACAATAAAACATCATCATCAATAAAAACAACAAAATACATACAAACATACACGCATCCAAACCAAAACCAAAAGAAACCAAATAATATAATAACAATAATAATAAGATAAAAAAATACTAGATCTAAAATCGGCAAAGCGCGATGAAATGGCCGAACAATTTTTATCACGACAAGGAAGTGATCACTGATTCTTGACATTTCTCAAGCACCAAAGGAATACATAGTATTATGTTGCAATTAACCAACTACAGAATGAGGATGACACCTTTCGACCCCCAATAGAAGCGTAGGATGAACACGAACTACCCTCCTTTTAAATGGCATGCAGTGAGTGAATAAATTGATGTGCTTAAACACGGAAGAAGAGCACTGTTTTTACCCCTCATGCATGGAGCTTAGAGAAGCTCAAGAGAATGAAAACAGGACTTGGTTCAAAAGCGAAAAGCTAATGTTCAAAACCTGAAATAAAAATATAATAAATTAAAACAAAATGCATTTCAAATATTGAAAACCTCCATTATCAGAGAGGTCGTAACTTTCACAGAACATGTTGATTTACAATTTGAAAAACTTATTGATCATTTTTCAAGGCCAAAGGACGTTGATATGCATATTTTTTGTGACAGTTCCCCCACCAAGATTGAAGACGATATCTGTTAGAAAGAGCAACACTGGACTAAAGTGTGGCACATTTCTTTAAGTAGATTGTTTATACTGTCTCCTGGTTTCTCTCCCTCGTGTCTATTCTTTTCCCGCCGCACTCAGTATTCTAGTCAAATAGATGGGTCCAATCTGTGCGAACTCCCTTTTCTCCAGTACAAAAGACGACCAGCTTGTTGAATTTGCAGTAAATCTTTCTGTTGAAAGAGTGTTTTTTTTTTTTCCAATTTCGCTTATTTCTCTCTGTAGCCATTACAAGAGTAAAGTCTATGAAAGCATGACTGTTTCCTTTAGTACTCGACCCTTGTGTCATTAGACCCGTGTGTACTCTGGGGTGCCGCTGATACTCAGCGGTCTTCAGGCTGTCTCCGTCTGATGCTTTCTCTAAAAGAAAAATAATCTATGTGCACGTCGGAGCCTATGGATTTCCTCCCAGAACTCATAGCCTGGAGATTACTTGTCAGCCACCTTCTCCAGCCTATGCTAGAGGGAAAACGTTTATAATGAGAAAAAAAAAAATAAACAAAGTTTATTCCCACTGCCAGCTATTTCAAGATTAATCAGACCGAATTTGAAATTTAGTCACAGGCAACAAAGATAAATGGCGAAAAGTGCTATGGTGAGTGTGACCTCAGGTTGTTTTCAAAGATCTGTGATGTATATTGACAAGACAAAGACACAAGAGGCAACCAAAACTAGCACTTACTGTATTCAACCTACCCGTGTTCTGCAGTTCAAGATAAAACGTTGGGGAAAACCTGACTGGGCGTTTGAATAAGTAATGTGCCAGCCCATAACACCGTGTTATGTTTTATGAGTGCATAAAATGGAGCGCAGAAAATTGTGTGTTGCCAGGAGTCAAAGATAGAGGAAGTAATGGAGGGAGGGAGTTCAAAGGTCAGCTTACAACAGAGCTGAGAAACCAACTCCTATGGATACATTCTCTTAATTTCCAAAGTTGCTATACTGGTCTGTACGTCAAGAGGTACTACCAATTTCCTCAAATCTTCACTATCTTTCCGGTTCGACACTTGGGCTTGGAACACTGAATACCCACAACAACAAGACCAAATCATGTTCCCTTGAGCACCAGACACGTTTAACTAATCAGTAATGAACGATCCTTCTCACCCAAAACTCAGTTGCTTCACTCCTAAACTAATAAACTAAATGTGTGTGCACAGAGTCACTCATCACCAGCCAAGCTTCTCTATGCGGTTTTCTCTCTCTCACTCGACTCCCGGGAGTACGTCGGTCCTTAAAAAAATAAAACAAGCACCGAATGAATTTGTTACTTAAGGGACAAACCTACTCTGAAATATGAAGCTGGCAGTCCTGTCTGTGAGGTGTTAATGAAAAGGGATTCTCTCTTACATGGGCGAAGTCCCTGCTGGGCGTCCGGCCGGCGGTTTTTTTCCCTCAATGCCACCACTCGGGGAGAGTGGAATGGACAAGGGGAGATAGTTATTAGTGGACATGTATCCGACCTAGGCACCCTCGTGTTCTGGACCAACCGGACAAGACAATGCTCTCCGATGTTCATCTTGGAGGTATTGAGAAATGAAAGATAGCAGCCAAGATCAATTCTGAGTTGTCAATCACCTCAATTGTATTAATTTAGCCCCAGCCACTGGGGAAGCCGGGGAACGGCGCACTTCGCTTTCCCGTCATGTCAAACGGAGACTTCTGAACTGACAAAAATTCATAAAAGAAATTGGTGTTGGGTTCGTGAACCTGTTCCCCGGCGCTAGACAACCCCGAGATACTATCAGCTAATATGGTCGGGCTCCCTCTGAAAGAAAGCTAACTTACAAATAATGGCACCCCCGAAACCGCCCCAGATGAACATTGTTCATTTTCCCGGCGCGGTCTCGGAGGAACCAGATGTAATATTAAACGCTTGTACCCGGCCAAAGAACAAATACGAAATCCATTTCGCCTCATTGTTTCACGCTTACCATATTTCAATTTCCATCTCAAAGAAAACGCCAAATAAGATAGGAATAACTCAAAGTCACCGCACGGACAGACTAGGACCACAGCAAAAGGCAGATGGAAGGCGAAAATGGAATAGGAAGGACAGAACTTGACGCTTGAACGCTGAGGTGATAACTGGAATGATTACTTTTCTCAACTCAAACTGAATCGCCAATCAGTAAATAGAGGGACGCAGAGTTTTAAAGGATGGGATAACAATGTTTACAGCCCTGAATGAGGTTTTAACCTGTGCCATTCCCCGTGGAAATCAGCGGGATAATGATCGCATTCAAGTTGTAAGGCGTTACCGGCCTATCAAAGCAAATCGTTCATCCCACAGTGACATGTTGACACTAGATGAAACGCCAGGAGCGCGTTGTCCAACGACATGGCTTCAATTTCCAAATTAGAAAAAAATCAGACTGACATGAAAGCAACTGGATGAAAAAGAAAAGAGAAAATATATCTGGATGAGACGGGATCTCACCAGCTGTATAAATGCGTCTAGTTCACTATCGACAGGTAGACAGAACACTAAAGCGACTAAAAACATAACGAGAAGATGACGTGAAATACTACAAAAAATGAGTAAGGATGAAGTTCGTGATCCACTTTATCTATCTTGCTAACTACCAGTAGTCTACAAATTTACCAGTCAAAGAATTGTGAGACCGCTTCGTAAGATACAATGGCTTGACGACGGATTCTGATACGAAGTCAGAGAGAAATACGCAAGTAATATCGACGAACTGAAAAGGCGTATCGCTAGTTCTACTTTTCTATCTCTGCTTATTGCCACGGATCTGTGTGGAATTTCATTTGCATGGTCCAAAACCACACCACAGGAAACAATGTTTTCTTCACAAAGCCTGAAGTTAAGTTTTGTCTTGCTCCAACTGGTCTCCGTGTCACATTTCACCACCTCCTTCCATGGCTGGAGTAAATAATTGACAGAACGACGTCACAACTTTCTAAAAAAAAAAAAAAAATCAGCTCATTAAGAAATGTATCTCCGACGCGACATGCACCCACAGGGCACATCCAAGTTCCTAGAAATTAATTTGAAATGGTTACTGACGCAAAAGAATCATGCATAATTGCTACATTAATGTTGCCGCTTACATTACTCTGTGTAAAAACTCGCCCCTCCTTCTCCCACTTACATAAAAGACCCACTGGCCACTCTCCGTTCATAGGAACAATACAAGTATGACACAGACGTATGATGAGCTATTGCCACAAGTGCTGCTGGGGTAACCATGTTAACTAGGCTGTAATTGGTGGTGCACTGCCGCAGAAAATAACACAAAATAAAACAATACACTGATATTGAATTAACGAGAATGTTACATCCTCATAACTACAGCAATACCAAAAGCAAATAGATCGCTGTAGACGACGACTGAGGGAAAAATACTGCAAATTTCAGCGTTTCTATGCGGGTTTTAACGACTCAGAGGATTACAGAAACAGCTGACAGTTTAAAGCTTTAGTACTGTTTCTTTTTCAACTTGCTAGTAAAAAAGACACAAAATTCATGCACGGACAAGAAATGAACCTGAAAACTACAATGCTTTTTGAATGGACAAAATTTCGACCTTTCCACCTAAATCGCTGTATTCTTTCATGGCAAAATAAGACTCAATCCTGACTTTGCAATAACACTGTTCCTTTCACAGCCAACGGGATTCAGTATTTCATCAAATAAACATCACATTCCCTTTGTCCACAGAGCCGGCATCTCAATAAATGTACTGTTTAAATAACAAATGCCATCGTACATGCTAGCCCATGGCTCTGTAAACATAATAGATCACACTAACGTCAGCCAGAAAAGGAGGACTGCATTATTCTATAACAATTCACGCTTGCACACAAGTGGCAGTTTGTCTTGATTGAGACAATAGGAAGCGGAGGGCTACTACAGTTCTTGCCAACAGTTACTTGTCGGAGAGCTAATTTATCCCACAGTCCTACAATACCGACTTCACAAATCTGGAGTTCGATAGAAAGCTCTAAAACAATCACGCATGTCTGCGTAGGATGTTGGACCAGTGTATGAAAGAAACTATAACGCCTATCCGCGTATACTTGACAATATAGAACAACTTACACTTCACTTAAATAAAGTAGAAACATGTGCAAAATAGATATTCTTCTAATCTTTCTATAACAGACTATGCCGAGTTTTACGATCATACTATTATGACCGTTGGCTGAACCAAAAAAAAAATAGGAATCTGTTTCAGTGTGTCGTTCCAAGAACAGCAGAGACATTTAAAAACACCCTTTCCATCCTATGCTTCTAACTCACTCCCCTCTTGTCCGCTCTCATATTGGGAGCTAAGTTTATCATTATTTTACTGTTTTTTGTTTTTTTTATCCACCGAACAACAGAAGCTAAATTACTGCCATGCAACTAACAGGTAACTTGTCGTAGAAATGAACATAACAGAATTAGCTCTAAACTTTCCACAGCTCTTGACCACTAACATAGTCTTCATTTCACTCAGACTATCATAGAGACTTGGTATAGCAGTAGAATATCTGGTATAAGCTGCACTCGAACAAGACGGAAAGGAGGGGATAGGAAAAGGGGGGGGGGGGGGGGTGACGGGAGATGGGCAGCGACTCAATCAGCTACTATTTGGTCTGGACCAACTAACCATTTGTCAAAAACACAATTTTCGGCCGTCGGAGGCTCTGGAAGAGATAGAGCCCGGACAGCACGGGGCAGCTAATAAAGCAGATTCTGTCTGATAAAATATACTCATCATCCTTGCCTCCGGCCCCCTTAGGGCAGAGAACTTCTGGCCCGCTGGACACAGGGTGAAGCAAAAATATGGCTCGACAATGAAAATACGCGTACTAGCTCACCCCAGATCCGTAATAAGAGACGGCGCATAAGAGGGAACTTCAGAAAGACTAGGCCCGGGAGGAAACTGGACTATCTGTATATTATTCTCATTACAAATTTTGCTAGCATAAATTAGCAGAAGTCAATGAACATCTCACATGGATAGAGAAAACGGAAACATTGAAATCAGCGCAACATAATGGTAAAGAAAAAGAGAGAGTGAAGTAAAACAGGACAAAGAGAGAGTGAAGTAAAAAAGGACAAAGAGAGAGAGAGAGAGGGAGAGAGAGAGAGAGAGAGAGAGAGAGAGAGAGAGAGGGAGGGAGGGAGGGGGGGGGGGAGAAAGAGACTGAGAGAAAAGATAAAGAGGGAAAACAGCTAGCTGGATTTCTCTGACAAGACAGATGACAACACTCTGCCTCCTGGGCCTAACCGAATTTCAGATCTGATGGTGGCCAGGAAACTGATGACACCAAGACGTGAACTAGAGCCAGCAGCCAAGAAAACACCAACATCCATCTGGAGGTCATTGTTTCATCTTCAACACTCCATTCCTCTCGCGTTCCCCACTTCCCTCCCAGCTGCCTGTCTTGTCTTGGGAGTTAATATACTACCATTTTTATTCAGACCAACAGTCCCGATTCTTGAAATGAAACCGCCCATACTGCAGGGAAGATTAGGGGGAATGTGAAAGGATCTCCAGTGAGAGAAACTGCCGATCAACTCCACTTTCCGGCTTGCCAGTCACAAGAGCAGAGTGACAGTCCATCATTTCGACCAGTCAAATGTTGCTGTCCATGGCGGTGCAAAGGGAGATTGTTCTCAGCACAAATTCCCTTCCGTAATTCAGTTCTTTCCAGCTGTGACAAGATCCACTGTCATCAGTACACTTCAATCTGAGATTTCATTTCCTGCAGATTCTCTCTCTCTCTCTCTCTTCCAAAAAATATATATTTCATCCACTGGAACACACTAACCATGACTTCAGCGAAAAAAAAAAAAAGAAGTATCATGCCAAAGAATTGGGGGGGGGGGGGGGGTTCCCCCTTCCACTGCAGGCAGTTTTACAAGTCTATACAGCTGTTCATGAAGTTCTTAAACCCACCGAATAGTATTCAGACTTACATACATGGGCACTGACGACAAACTTGTCACATACGGTAGTTTTTCCTCAATCATTACATAAACTGAGGGGAGCCAAAAGTTTCTGAGAGTGGTAAAAACAAGAAAAATACACACAAGGCATGTAGTATCCTAATACTGCAGATCTAACATTCGGCAACACGAAGAAAACACTCTTAAATATACGCCCACGTAAATGATAATAATGATAATGATAATAAAACCCCATACCAATACATACAGGAATACTACAACGCTGATCACAAAATGCCAACCCATAATAATAAAGAAGTAACAGCAAGCATTTCATCATGCATCCCAAAAAGAGAGCACCGAATCAATCGAAAAAAGACACATGCAAACGTAAATAAACAGGCTGAAACTGGAGACGCTTCGATGTCTATTATCTTCAAAAACATAGGATGAGATTCGACCACCACCTGGGCATTTAAAAGAATATTTAAAAAAGTCTGCAAGAATTAAATGAGAAGAGGTAGCGAACCTCAAATTCAGTTACTACACCATGATGTATTAAAATCGATAGATTATACAAGCTAGATTTAGGGAGGAGAAAAAAAAAAAGTGTTTTTTTTTTTTTTTTAAAGAATCGAACATGTTAGAATAATATTGTGCAACATTCTACAGAGCGGAAACATATTTCTTCCATGCCTGTCAAGATACCACAATACAGGAGAAGAGCCCCACGTTGCTGTCGCGCTGACATGATAGATTGGGACTCGAGAATGCTCATGCCTTACTGTCGATGAAGTACACAAAATGAAAAGGAAAAAGTTCATTCTGTTCAGAAAGAATTGGAATGATCAGAGTCATACCAGCTGACATAACAAAACCATCTGGTATTAAATTGCTCCTTCCTGGACAGCAAATCCACAGTACGCAATCGACAAAAGACCACATCATCATCATTAAGATTCTTGATAATTCATTTTCTCTCCCCGCTTCTTTATCTCTCAGTCTCCCTCTCTCCCCACCTCCCTGTCTAAACAGTAGGTGGAGCGACTTAAATGAAAACCAATATAAAAAAATATAAAAAATCTGTCAGCTAAAATCAATGGACTCCACAAGGTTTAAACGATTAGCAAATCGCCACGCCTGACAAGATTTCCCTCTTACCGTAATCGTGGAAATATTAACGAGCTGCAAGTGAACTTGTAGATCAGGGACATATCTCTTCTTTCTGCACTTATCATTGTTGTGTAGGAATTATTTTGGTAATAAAAAAAAAAAAAAAACTAACAAAAAAGTCGAGTTATTACTTCAGATAGCCCGATCTGTCACTTGACAAAGGTCGTTTCTTCACAGCTTTCTCGTCCAATAACCGAAGCGCAAAAGCGTTAAAGGAGTTGCTGTGGCCGAGTAGAAGAAAATAATGAAATGTCTGCCATAATGAAATGTCACCGCGTTTCTGATAACACTTTCCCTTTGCCTGGCCCACTCAAGCATCCTGTACAATGCGGAAACTGTTTAACGGACGGCGACTTCATCATGTCGCAGTCTCTGTTCCGTCCTGAAAGCGCCGCTCATGGAACTTTGGAGCGGTCAAAAAGAAATATCATATGCTGGATCTCAATGGGCTTGAATCTGAGAGAGAGAGAGCGTGCGCGCGCACACACACACACGCACGCACGCACACACACTCACTCACTCACTCACTCACTCACACACTCACTCACTCACTCACTCACTCACTCACTCACTCAC
>JBCAUA010000001.1:385343-404065 GCA_038406235.1 Peronia verruculata | reverse complement strand
AAATATTTGTATATACATTAACATGCAGTAATTGGGAGTCATGCAAGCACTGAGCCATCAAAGATCAATGTCTATCAAGGTTGTTCATGTGAATGTCATACATTGATTTCCCTCCACCAGTATCATACACAGCGTTTCAATACTACGAAAAAGACAGCCATTTATAATAATTTATGTTGTTCACTGTCAGAGTTCTAGACATAGTGCAAACTCATTCAGGAGATTATTTGCGAACATCTTTTGACCTACTGAATTGTCCATGGAATTAAAATTTAAGCTAACAAAGTTCACAATTGTGTTTCAATTTACAATACGTATAAGTTGATTTCAAAAAGCCCCAAATACCAACGCTTTTGGAAGGGGAAGGTGTTGAAGTGGGTGGTTTCAAATACACAAAAAAATATAAACATGAGATAACCCCATGTTAAATAAATGAAAACCTAGATTTGGCAACAAAATTTGAGTACAATTTGAAGGGGCAACTGAAAACAGGTTTTTAAATAGTGAATCAGATTTTGTGGACATACATTTTTCAGTCTTCATAAATCTGCCTGCAGGATTCACGAAAACAATCTTTCTAATTTTGACACATCATTTGGGAGATGACAAGCTATTAAACTAAACTGAAAGCAAACAAAACAAGGCAAATATTCTAGATTCTATTGGCTTATCTCACATGCATACGGGGAGGGGAGGGGAGAATAGTAACAATTGAGGGGGAAGAGGGATCTAAAAATGCATTATATTGCATTACTGCAAACCTGGACTGAATGATAAAATCCAATTCTCTAGAAGAATTTAAAAACAAAGTTGTGAGATCAATTAAGGATAAGTGACAAAGTATCTAAAACTAATCTAAAAACATTTTCTCCCCCATTAGCTTATGACTTCAGTGAAGTAGTTTTCAATTCCTGACACTTAAATGCAGAGCCCTAAATTATCTAAATACCAAAATGGAATTAAAAAAAATCATAAAACAGTTTGGTTGGTATGTCCAAATAATGCACTGTGAGTATTGGGAGGGAGAATAGGATTATGTGCCTGATAGTTGTCATCGTCTATATGATGCCGAAAAGGTCTTCGAGGGTGTGGGCTGGAAGGGGCTTCTATTGATAAACTATCACAAGACACCTCAGGTGGCTTTAATGGCTTGACATCTCTCTGATGGCTCAGCGCCTTCCGTCATTTCTGCCGTTTTGACTTTGACCTCTGTTGCGTGTTCTTCCATCGAAAGCAACCACAGCACCTGAGAAATAAAAATAAAAGTGATGGAGCATTCATCATACGAGTCTCATTTAATCATCAATTTTCAAAACAATGCACAGATGCATAAATAAAAGATTGTTTTCTTGCTTATATTTCTCATCCTTTTTGAGTTTTTAGGGTTTTTTTTTTTTTTTTAAACCATAATGAATACATTTTTTGGGGAATTTTATTGATTACAGACCTTCAGCAGTGCTTTTAAAACACCTGAGATATTTTTGCACACTTTTACACAAAAATTGATATCTGTGCCACATCATAGCTTGAGGAATATTTTTATAAGGATATGCGTCTCTCATTTTTATAAGGATATGCGTCTCTCATTTAACATTCATCTAGATAAAAAAATACTGGCAACGGAGGGGAATTACTTCCTAATGATGGGAAAGAATAATTTTCCTACTGGACAATAGAACAAAGAAATCTCCATCTTTATTTCTAAATGAGAGGAAAGGGTAATTTGACACAGACCATGTTTTAACTGTGGCGTCCCTTCTTCTTCTTGCGACGGCGGAAGAAACAGCACCTGCAAGAAGACAGAAGTGGACGTCCAGAAAAAACAAGCTCAAACTTTGTTGACTTGATTATGATTAAAAAAATAAATAAATAAATAAATAAAATAAATTCTAACAAAGGGAAGCTCATGATTAGTATGTATAACATTAAAGCACTGCTCATTTTCCATTGTGGGCTAAATGGCACAGTATTCATTCTGCAATTTTGTGTTAGATAAAAGCAGCATGCAGAATGGTCATAATCAATAAATAATTTTGTCATAAAACTTCAGCTGCTAAAAAGAAACTTTCTGCTCCATCTCCCATTTGAAGCTGAAACCAAGAGTTCACAGTATAAAATGCAAAATGACTGAGGTTTACGACAGATTTTCAAAAAAAAAAAAAAAAACATCAAGAAAGGAGACAATGACAAAAAGAAAAAGAAAATTTTTGAATAAGTTTTTTTTCCTTCTTTCTTTGAAAGAAAATCTTACTGAAATGACATCTATTAATTATTTGCTGACAAAATGCCCCAAAAGCTCTAAATGGTATAAAATCTTTTAATTTTGAAGGTGAGCTATGCTAAGAGTACCCAGGAGTGCCAAAGGTTCAATCTGGTCAAAGATTTGCTCACTATACTTTGCATTTGCAATTTTTTTTCCCAACAGTATACATTTCAAAACCAGAGACTCATCTTGCATTGCCTTTCAACTTATGATAAAAATTCATTCCTTGAGCTTGATAGCATTACTTAATGACTTGTCAGTGTGAAACCTATTGGGTTGGCTTTGTGGCAAGAAGTCTGACAAACGTTCAATACAGAATAACCATAATGAATTTGATGGTCCCTTCCCTTACCACTGCTGCAAAGGATTGCAGATCTGAATGCATACAACATACCCAAAATTGCCGTGTGGCCCCTAATTTCTGTTCCTCAAGTCACATAACAGAATTTTAAGGTACTTTAAGGGTATGTGCTATCCCCCCCCCCCCAAAACAATGTAACCATTTCTTGATAAAAAAAAAGACTAAAGGACATGGCAAACAAGGGGAAAATTTTTTTTCATCATTATATAATAATAATGGTGGCCATTTATTTTTTCGTACCTTTTTTATTTGCCTATAACTTTATTGGTTTTTATTTATCAACCATTCTGAAACTTGGCATGAGGCAACATAGGCCATATATACATCTTTGTAAAGAAGGATTTGAAATTTGCTAGTCCTGTCTCTCTGAAACAGCTTGATGACTGTTTATGTATTTACTTTTCACTACTTTTCCTTATTCAAACAGCAATAAAACAAAAATGAGAAAAGGTATTCTATTTTTGTTCTTTACAAATCTTTGTTATATGACGACAAGAGCCTGACAAAAGTTATTTTATTTGGACACAAATAAAAAAGTAGTAGGAATTTTTCTGCAGAAAAATAATTTTGTGAATATCCATGGAAAAATATATTTTTTCCACAACTTTTTTTTTCATGTTGACACAATCCTGTCTCATGTACAATGGATAAAGAAGCACAATTGAAGTTCTTCAATTTGACCCAAATACTGAAAATTTTGACCTATATTTGTCTGCACATGCCCTTAACTGTGGAATTTTCTCATCCAATTTTTGAGTAAATTTCACTGTCTGTTGAAAGACTCATCTACCATCATGCCATTGTGCTAGACATGGTGGTCAACTGACAAAATATAGATCAATGAACCCAGTGTTTGGGCAAACAGACGACAAATAACACAATGCAGTGAAAACTGTCACATAAGAAAATAAGGAAAATCAAGGCCAGAAATATGTCAATCTCACAAGAGATGTATGTACTTCATCTGTTGCTCATCTCAAGTTATAAGTAAAGAGAACTACATGCGATAACTGTGTTTCAGCATTTTGTCAGCAGACATTATTAAAAGAAGTTCCTTTTGAAACTGTCTATATAACTGTGCATACAACATTTTGTGACACCTGTGATTTGTATAAGAAAAATGAAGAGAAGATGAAGGACAATTTGATTTTTCCTCTTAAATATGACTAAGCAACAAAAGCATTTAGAAGCAAACAGTCACTATTAGTATTATGCAAATAACAATTAAAACAAACTCATTTTATTTCAAAACAACAAAAAGTAATAGTAAATAACCAAAAAGTAATTAATTGAAAAAAAAAAAAAAAAACTGAAACAAACCTATTTTCATTTAATAGCATAAATTAAAAAAAAGAACAAAAAAAAAAAACCGAGGCTTCTTTATTAATCTCATGAACACATCTAAGACTTTCAGCACCCCCCCCCCCCCCCCCCATTGAAGGGGGGGGGGGATAATTTTTAAAAAATTAAAAAAATAAAAAATGGATAGATAGGGATAGAGAGAACAATAGAAAAGATAGGTATTTGTCCACATGCCATCTTGGATTTTTAGTTTTTGTTCTCTAATACTATCACATGCATAAGTTCAAACATAAAACAGACATCTAGAGCCGATCTACTTCAGGACAGTGGAATGAGGTTCATCAAGCTTCTTTTGTGATTTTATGTGGCAAAAATGTCCAACAGTTAAAAAAAAAAAAAAAATCTGTAACTTTCAGTACAACAGAATTTAAGTTCTGTCACAATGACACGAACAAAAAGAATGCAAAGATTCGAATTACCATGTAGACTACAAATAGGTTTTAACACACTATCTCTTCTACGATGATATCAAAAAGCTGTGACTTAATCTCCATCTCCCTTACAAATCCTGGCGCCAGCTTTATCAATATAACTGTTGAGGTTAGAACAGGAAATTGCACACAATTTCAGTTGAATCTGTCAATACTTTTTTTCCAAACTTTGTCACTAACTAAAGACAGTGTTCTAATAACACAATCTAACTCAATTGATTTTTGACAACTTTTTGTCCTCTTGAAAAACAATATTAAAATTAGCATAAACAGTTTTGCTGTACTGAACTTTAGACCATTTAATTGTAACAAAAGAAAGAAAATATGAATCGCATCTGTCTGACCGCCAAAACTGGATGGCATGAAAAGCTGAATGACATACTTGGTCTCATCGTTGACTTCAACCTCTGGCTGTGCAGTTATGGGTGTGTTGGACTGTCCACCTGGGTCTTCTGGGGCTAATTCACCATTTGTGGAACTGACAACCTGCAAAGAAAATAAAACAGCAATGCATGAGATAAAAATGTATGCATAAATTGCAAAGCACTTATAGCCATCCCCCCAACAAAATCAACAATGAGGCTAGGGGTGGGGACAGTTCTCACATGTACGTCTGTAGATATCTGTTGACAATGGACTGAAGACAAAAAATGTGTGATATCAAAATCTTCACAGTACAACATGTAAAGTTTCTAGGGAAATGGAACTACAAAACTTTACAATGGCTAAAAAATTTTACAAAATTTAATTCAAGCTATACTGTGTCTATAAGACTAATCAGGGCCTCATCTATGAATGTTAATTCATATACATGGTATTACAATCATTACTTTGATCATCATCACACTGAAATTTTGCCGCCAGAATCTCATATTGTAATCAATAAAAGGCAACTGGTCTTTATCTCTACAAATGTTAATTTTCCCTACAAGTGATCCAAATTTCACATTATTTCATTTTGCAACAAGACCATATTTTTCATGCTATCTGTATTTTGTATGTATTCATATAGACAAAGCCCTGCATTTTAAGCATTCCGCACCACAACACTTTCACACCATGAACAGTGAAAATGTCTTCTGCAAGTCATGCCTGCCATGAGTATATCTTTGTTAAACATTAGTTCTGGTTCAGCAGCAAACAGCACAAGCAAACCAATCTCAACACATGAACAGTATACAGCTTCACAATGGTAAATCAATTGTGTGCAAGATCCTAGTCATCTACCGCTCCAGATACAGAGCTCGTGAATGCAAATTGACAACATTTACAAAATGCAAGTCTAATAATATGCAGTTCTATTGACTACAAAAAGTACTGAGCTACAAAACAATGACATCTTATGTAATCCACCTAAATCTATTTGCATGCATGAGAGTTGACCTGTCCAACATGCAAGACGTCCACATTTCAGCACTCTTACAACCTTAACTGACTTCATGGCTAGTTCTAACAAATGAGAAACAAAACTATGTTCCTTAAATTTGATAGACAGTCAAATACTTTATATTTACGAGTATTCTTTATGCTGCATAGATTTCATACATTTATTTTCTTATACTGTTTGACCAACAGACAAAGGTAAAATTAATTTGGCAGTAATCACTTCATAATTCATTATGCTCCATGAACTGGAAGAAGGAAATAAACCTAGGAAAGTGGGTAACTTATGAAAAAAAGTTGACTGACTTGACTGGAACACATCATTCTTGAACTTACAACTGCTGTATACTAAAAATAAAACATATCTATAATTCTACTCAAATCTGAATTTTTCTTGCACAAGATTTTTGACAGTAATTTCAAAGAGATTCAGATGGGATGATAGAGGAACTTGTTATCTTTCTCCGGTCTTCATAAAACCCTTAATTTTAAACAACCAAATGCTGCATAAAGCATGAAATCAATAACATGGGATATTCATTCATTGCCTTCAAAATAAAAATCTCAACCCTAGACCACATTTCTGTATAACAATCTGATTTATGCATATCTGGGAGCTTCCACTATCATAGCATCTTCTTAATCACATAAGCCTTGGTTTACATGGACAAAATTGCTTACAAGTGGTAATACATTATGAGCACAAGCTCCATTCTCCATGGGAGAAAGCATGTAGTCACTTTAACCAAAGTACTCAGATTTGCTCACCCAAACATCAACTCAGATGCATAAAATGTTAAAAAAATAACAGTGAGTGGAAGAAAACAAAAAATTACAATAGTATCAATGAGGAATTCAAACAACACAACAAATAAGTAAATGAACATTAAACTTAGTGAATCAGTTATTGGAAAGAAAAACATATATACAGGAATATTTCACTGGTTATTGTTTGTGTTGAGATTTAATGAAGTACTGCACCATCATGGTTATATTGCAACTTCCCTTGTTATACAACGCATGTTAATTCTGTCAAGAAAGCCACTGAAACTCACTCAACTGATTCATTAAGGTCACAAAAGGTAAAGCAACAACAGACTGAAGGGGTGAAAATGAAAGTGCAATCAGGCATTCTCAACACGTCATTCTTACATTCATCCCTGGAGTCCCTCGAACCTAAACATGCAGAAATAAAGAAAGCATAAGCAAAAAACATGCACCTGCATAAGGTTAGCCTAGAGGCATAGCATCATTATTGAAAATTCAAGCTCTTGAAAATATTGGGTTAAATAAGAGGAGTGTTGCTGCAAAGCCAGTTTTGTTGCGGTGACTCTTCCTGGTGCCATCCTGTCATTTCGCTTAGTCTTATAGAATGCAAAAGCATACTTTATGGGGTTGGAAAAATGGTAATAATGTGACCCCCAACACAGAAAAAAAAATTGTCTAGTTACTATTAAGGTCTGATAAAAGATGTTAGAAAAGAAAAAAAAAAAAAAACTAACAGAAGGAAAATAAAAATGGGAGGGAGGGAGGATAAAAAAAAAAAAAAAAGGTGGGGGGAGTGTAACCAAGAGTTTCCTAACAATCAACAAGAGCAAATTGCTGAAATATAGTAGTATGAAAAATATGATTTGGGATGAGACATTTCTCCTTCCCCCCTTATGTGGTGCTGAATATTTATAAAGTTTATGCAGTTTAACAGAATGGGGGTGGGGAAAGTCATAAGATAATGACATGAAAATAAGACAATGCTAATAATAATTTAACTAAAAAAAAAAAAAAATTAAAAAAAAAATAGAAAAGGTGAAGGTTTCCACATAACATAAAAATGAAAAATAAGCATACACAGTGTGTAAGAGTAGAAACATAAATTATGACTATGTTTATATGATTTTGCACATTTAACATAAAATTATACTTCAACATCAACCAACTGAAAATAAGGATATGAGGTGTCAACACAATATTTACTATCTTCTTTCAAAAACTAAAAGGGGGACATCAAAATTTGATAGAGAAACTACTATTTAAAAAAAAGTCAAAATGAAACAAGAACATAAATAAAATAAGTAACAATTTTTTTATAAAAAGTTCCAGGAGGCTAGCATGCTGTCTACAAGTGGAATTAGTGAAGAGGAGGAACACGTTCATCCTGACCACCCTAGGATAAGCTCAACAGCACCTATAAAAAAATTACAGGAAGCCAATGGAAAAAGGAGTCACCCTCAACCCACGCTTGCTGACCGGGGTTGAGAGATGCTATGTCCTACCTGCACAGAACCCCCGTGCCTATTAGAGGCCAGGTTGTCTCCGAGATATGTGTGACGTGGCTGCTCACCCCAAGCATGATGACCCCTTTGATTTGAACTTGCCTGAAAGGCAAATCAGTATGATTAAGAAGGGGGAAAAGGAGGGAGGGAGGGAGAGGGAGAAACAAAAGGAGAGAGAGAGAGAGAGAAAAGGAGATAAAAACAGATACGCTAAATGATGAAATGGTGGCAGGAATGACAGTCGCAGCCAGGGGGATCCTTCATGTGCTTCTGCAGTCAGTAAGTCTCAGGCAGGCATCAAGCAAACTGAGAAACATGCCGAGATTAGCAGCATAAGCAGGACTGGTGGTGGTTGATCACTGGGAGAGAACTACAAATACAAACTCTCATAGGTACAAAGATACACTATGTAATGGCATATTACAGATTCATCACTACTACAGTACAGATTGGGTTTCCATGACAAGTCAAAAGTTAGCAACAGAAATGCAGTTCCAACAATTTATCCTTGGACAACTGAATTTGTGGACACACAAGGCTGAAGTAAAAAAAAAAAAACTGCTAGAGTCAGCCACTGTTGCCAAATAATTCATTCTTTAATAATCAACCACACACTTTTGGTATTAGAAGGATTAATTTTGGTAGTTCTGAACAACAAATCAGATTTTAAAAACCACAAAAACTACAACACTGTTATGTAGATCAAGACAATCTTCTGTTTGACGAACACATGATTCCCACTAGCATTAATCTATGTTTGGGAAAACACGCATACACACACAACCAAAACAAAACAAAATAATTATTATTTTAAAAAAAAAAAAAAAAATCATTTTATCACAATCTCTTCCAAAATCCAAACCACCATTCTGGGTCACTAAAGTTTAAAAATTTCACACCATGAAGAAGCTTTTTTCCCCCATAGAAACACCAATGGCATGTTCAGAACATGAGCCTCTTTGTATATATTCAAAGTTGTGTGACATTAATATAGACCAATGGCCTACTACATGGTCAGGTGAAGCGGCCCGCTAGGAATAACAGACAGCCCCCATGACACAGATTTCTAGTTCCACGAAAAGAAAGCCGTCATGGTGCAGAACTGTTGCGTTGTAAATTGCTCCAACGGAGTTTCAAAGGATTCTATATTCACTTTCCATTCATAAGTAGAACTAAAGCTATATTTCAATAGGCCTACATTATTTAATCAGACTCTAGATCTAGGTCAAGTCTAGAATCTGTTGAGAAATCAAGTCTGTCTGTCTCTCTCTCTTTCTTTTTCTTATACCTCCCTCTCCCAGTCTCTCCTTCATTTACCTTTTTCTTTCCCCACTTCTACACCACCCCTTTCTATCTGTCTCTCTTCCTTTCTCCCTCTTTCTCTCTTTCTTCTTCTCTCCATCTCCCTCTCTCTCTGACTCTCTCCCCCTCACTCTCTTGTCTCTCTCTTTGACTCTCTCCCTCACTCTCTTCTCTCTCTCTCTCCCTCATTCTCTTCTCTCTCTCTCCCTCACTCTCTTCTCTCTCTCTCTCCCTCACTCTCTTCTCTCTCTCTCCCTCACTCTTCTCTCTCTCTCCCTCACTCTCTTCTCTCTCTCTCCCTCACTCATATCTCTCTCTCCCTCACTCACATCTCTCTCTCCTTCACTCATCTCTCTCTCTCTCCCTCACTCTCTTCTCTCTCTCTCTGACTCTCTCTCCCTCACTCTCTTCTCTCTCTCTCCCTCACTCTTCTCTCTCTCTCCTTCACTCTCTCTCTCCCTCACTTTCTTCTCTCTCTCTCTCCCTCACTCTCTTCTCTCTCCCTCACTCTTCTCTCTCTCTCTCCCACTCTCTTCTCTCTCTCTCCCTCACTCTCTTCTCTCTCTCCCTCACTCTCTTCTTTCTCTCTCTCTTGACTATCTCTCCCTCACTCTCTTCTCTCTCTCTCCCTTACTCTCTTCTCTCTCTCCCTCACTCTCTTCTTTCTCTCTCTCTGACTCTCTCTCCCTCACTCTCTTCTCTCTCTCTCACTCACTCACTCACTCTCTCTCTCTGCCTATATACAGACATCATTATACATTTATGTCTCCCACCATATCCCTCTTTACTTTCAATGAATCACAAATGCAGGCTACATCCGACAGAAAGTAATCTGTGAAATCTATAGAAGGTCTGGTCTAGAACTCTCGACTAAATTTTTTAAAATCATCCTCACTTAATACATGAGATACCAGCCAGTCTCTCTGAAATGAATTATAATTTAAATTCGTAGTAAGTAGACTTGATAATAGTTCCTGTGCAGAGGCTGGTTCTGTTTTCAAACAGCTATGCCATATTTGTTTGTTTATGAGTATTATTCAAAATAATCCAAGCATGATCTTATGCTGGGGAGCTCCATGTTGCAGGCATAAAGGAGCCCACTCTCACCCCCAAGGTTTGTCCAAGAGGGATTTTAATATTTTGATGCTTTATATTGAGGTATGAAAAAGAATTTGTCAGCTTTCCTTGCAGAGATGCAGATAGACTGGCTGTCTGGATTGCAAGGATTATCATGAAAAATCCAGATGGTTCAGTATATATTTGCCCCCTTTTCCTCCCACTCTTTGTCACATTATGATACAAAGGTTATTATTTCATGTAGTTGTGTTTTGTTTTGTCCATCTCACTTCTTGTGTTCCTCGAGCACCCAAGTGCCAAACAATAGGAAACATCATGTCACCATTAACTGTACTCTTTGCTTCTCGTCTTCTCTAGGCCTATGCCTTACGGTTACGATTTTGTTAAGCTTTTCAACCTCCTGAGCCGCCAGCCCAAGCAACCGCGAAGCGACTGCGATCTCTCTAGGGATTATTATGAGTATCTCTATGCCCACTATAGGCTTATGGACTCAAAAACTGCTGAACGGATCCATTTGAAATTTGACATACAACATTGTTGCGGACGGATCTGTGTTTATACAAAGCCCAAAAAGGCTCATTATCTCTGATATTATTCTAAAAGTGCGATAATAATTGAACATTAAACTCGCGAGGCTGCTTGATCGGAATTGTACGTTCAAAAACACATTTTCTTTGAGTAACATTCAGTTTAATCAACAAAACATCAACATCGAGGTGCACACGCTTTTCGATAAACTTTAAGTCGCAGCTGTAAAAAAAAAAAAGAAAAATCGCCCACGGAGGCCATGGATTATACCTTCAAAACATCTTTTTTTTTTTTAGTAACATTCAGTTTAATCACCCAAAATACCAACATCGAGGTGCGCACACCAGCCATACATTTTGAGTCTCACGGCAGTGGCGGCCTGATCTATAAAAAAAAAAAGAAATCTCTCATTGAGGCCGTGGGTTCCCTTTGCTATACACTTGAAATTTTCATTCTTCTCTCTTTCCGTAATTTTGGCAACCTTGTGAATATTCCAACGAAGACTGTTTCTTTCTTTCTGTCTCTCTCTCTCTTTCTTTCTTTCTTTCTTTCCTCCTTTCTTTCTTTCTGTCTTTCTTTTTTTTTCTTTCTCTCTATTTCCTCTTGTTTCTTTTTTTTTTTTGCTGTTCAGTGATTTACTCCTGAAATATTTTTTTCAAAATTTGCTGAATTTATCTTGATCTCCCTTTAATTCTATGCATTAACTCTATTCCTTAAGTTACGTATATACTATGCATCGATGTCATTCTTTTCTTTATTCATTTACTATTATTTTTTTGTAAGTTATTTGCTTGTTATGTTTTTTTTTCAAATTACTTTTATACACCTGCGATTTTCTTTAGGCATTGGCCAATCAAACTGATCTGCATGTATATGTTTAGAGTTCGACATCAAATGTGACAAGAACTGAAAGACCTGGACAGGTATCACAGGTAGAGTGGTCAGGCATGGATAGTGTGGTAAAACGTACCTTTGAAAATCAATGTTTCTTTGTTTGTTTGTTTGTTTGTTTGTGTGTTTGTCTCTTTGTTTGTGTTGGGGTATAACGGCACATCAGAAGGATAACGGGTATATTGTGCCTAACACGGTAACGTGAAAAGTCAGATCGTTTAGAATAGACGGTTTGTGATTTAAAAAAAAAAAAAATTAAGTATGAGATTACTTTCGAAAAACAAATAGCTGGCTGCTTGTTACTGAAAACTTTGTTGGTAAATGTACCTATTTTAGGTCAACATTATGATCTGATAGTTGAGGCCCCACAACGAATGATAGACGTACTGAAATCTGTGACTATTTTCTCTGTTGTGGAGTGAAGGGCAACATCGATAGATTTAAACAAGGAAGACAGTACAGCGAGAGAGGAGCTGACTTAAGTATCGGCCACTGTGGCATCAATGCAGAAAACTACACAGTTTTGAAGTGACTGTATAGAGGAATAGAGCCATAGACATAGTACTAGATGCTTGAACGTGGAATTTGTATGTGACTGTGGATATGTGTATGGGTGTCTGTTTACACTTATCCTTTTTTATTTATTTATTTATTTTTTTTAAATCCTCAAAACGATGTTTAGATTATTAAGTCAAGTGAGGGCTATACTAAAACAATATTTACAGACAAAATTCAACCATCGTTAGCCTGGATAAGAAATATCTTGTAATATCTTATAGAATCCATGAAAGACTGTTAGATAAAGTTCATTCCTATTGCGTTCTCAAGAACAGAATTTGCAGAGATACTTGTGATACCAAAAATCATTTTTGTGACAGTTTACTAGAATTTTCAACAAATCAATTTTATTTAATTTTTCTGCACATATTAAAGGCAAACCCACAAATTGGAATAGTGTGTTCTCTTATGTTTGCTGTGTTATTTGCAGATATTACTTGTCATTATAAACAATCACCTTTCTTTGTTAAATGTTGCTCTTTTTAATCTCACCCACAGATCCACCCATCCATCTCCCCATCCATCCATCCATCTACCCATCATCCATCCATCTCCCCATCATCCATCCATCTACCCATCATCCATCCATCTACCCATCATCCATCCATCTCCCCATCATCCATCCATCTCCCCATCCATCCATCCATCCATTCATTCATCCATCCATCCATCCATCCATCCATCTATCCATCCATCCATCTATCCATCCATCCATCCGCTACCAATGTATATCTATCAATATATCAAATTTACCTATCTCATTATCAATTAGATGTATCTCCTGTCAGTTATTACATGACCACCTGTCTATCTGCCTCTGTCTGATGTCTGTCAGCCTGTCAGTCCTCCCGCTCACCTGCCCGCCAGCTCGCCCTGTCTAACTTTATTTCTATTTATCTATAGGCCTGTCTGTCTATTTGTCTGCGGTCTGTCAGTCTCTGATCAGGCATTCAGGCAGGTAAACAGACAGACAAGCAGGCAGGCAGGCAGGCGGGCAGATAGACTGACAGACAGACAGACAGACAAACAGGCAGACAGACAGACAGACAAACAGGCAGGCAGGCCGAAAGACAGGCAGGCAGACATACTGGCAGTCTATCTATCTATGTGAAGACGTCATAGTTCTCAACAGTGAGACAAACCATCAAACCAGATCATTACTATGAGATAATCATGGTCATTTCAAATCTGTACAAGGAAAATTCTGAACTGTAGACCGTGTTCATTATCAGACACCACCACCAATCCCACCACAACAGCAACGACAACAACAACCATTACCACCACCAGCAACAACAATCACAGCAACACAATAATAACAACAAGAACAGTAACAACAACCACAACTACCACAACAAGACATCAATAACAAGAACAACAAAAGCAACAACAACAACAAACAACAATAATAACAAGAGTAACGACAATAATATGGCTCAGGTTTCATGCAGCTGACTTGTTTGTTTTGTTTGTTTGTTTGTTTGTTTTTCTCTTACAGTTTTTGTAAGCAGCCAGCTGACACAGGCCATTATGTCTGGACCACATATTGATATGCAACAAATCATTTGGAAAAGATCAGCAAGTTCAGGCATGGAATTTCATCTCAGCCCTACAGCGATTAGTCTATGATATCCTTTACACAAAAAGCTTGCTAGATCGTTTGTTTGTTTGTGTTGGGGTTTAACGGCACATCAGCACAATAACGGCTATATTGTGCCTAACATGGTGAGAACATCTAACACGGTGACAATGAACAATATGTTTATGATTACAAAAGATATCAAATTATGTTTTCAACTTCACACATTTTCCTCAGTTCTTCGTTTTGGATCCCTAACAGAGTGAACTAATAAAATTTTGTTATTTGTTCATACTCAACTTCAGTCGAAGCTTTTCTCTAGAGCTGTTCTCCAGGAAAAAGACGATGTGCAATGACTATGAGAGACTGTCATTTCCACTTAACTATATCGACACCTGTTTTCTTGTCCTGTCCAGGTAGCTGTCGACATACGATCTATGCCATGTACAACTGCTGGACTTTAAGACCATTTGGCCGGCAGGCATCACTCTCGCTTGTCAGTGGGTACAAAAGTAGAATGCACGACCGTTTCCTGGCCCGCGCGGCAGAATCCCGCGGTCTTGCTACTCTAGGATCTTTGTGAGCAGCGAGTCCGTCCCGGTACAGTGTGATTTCCTCCGTATCCGTGTCTTATAAAGGTATGAAAATTTAGAGAAAGATAAAAACAATGTCTGAAGAAGGAAAATAAAATAATGAACTGAGAAAATGTTGATGAAATACGACTTTATTGCCCTGACGAAGAGCCAAGCGGGCTTGAAAATTTGACAGAGATTTGACCATCACAATCAAGTTATAGGTTTCTGTGTTATTACTGTTATTTGTTTTTCTTGAATTGTTTTTCTAGTTGCCGGTTTGACATTTATGTTATATTTTAATAAAATGAAATACGACGCTATGGTGATTACAATATCATTACACAGCATTACATACTTATGGTAATTTAACATAGGCTGACTTTGGACCAGATCGGTGTACAACCAGTCACTCGTAACCATAGGTTGCCGTAAATCCACGACTGCCTGTAATACAAAGTTTGCGCTCAGCAACAGCAAAACAGCAGGAGGTCAGTTGTTGGGATATAAAGAAAGTATAACTGATCTTCTTTGAAAATAACTTTCTCAATAATTCATACGAATTGGGTTTGTTTTCACGGTAGATGTTATGACATAATATGAGTTCAATGTCCGCTTCTTCATCGTTATTATTTAGGAGGAAGGATGATAGGATCGCGTTTTGAAATATGTTCCTTGCTGGAAAACAAAGAAATGAATATGTAATACGAAATGTTATTCTTACTTCTTTCATTATGTTTTCATTCGCTCTTCTGTCTGTCTAACTGACCCCAGGTTGCCTCCTAAAATACCAATTCTCAGCGATTGTTTTTGTTACCATCTTTTCTTAGTGTCCAAGATTCACAGTGGTTTAAACATAAACCCTATGGCCCTTAAATCCACAGAAATGCTCAGAGTCGCCTTACATCTGCAGGCGAATAGTTATAATCAGTGATTAAATAATAAATAAACAAGAGGACAAATCATAACCACGCCTACATGCAGCATCAGTCCAGTCAGTGAAACGTGAAGTCGGATTTTTTTCTTCTCCTTTTTTCTTTTTTAAATTGAATTTTATTAATTCAAGCAAGGGACAGGAGACAACGAAATATACATGCATAAAACTAATGCACATTATAAAAAAAGAAAAAAAAACCAGTAGAATAGCTAATGTTATTATATGAATTGCAATAATCGTAAAAATTCTCAGATCGGCACATTGGATTACAACATAATTATGGACACCATCACAGTAAGGCAGAGCCAGGTAAATCAGCAGTGTGGAACGTAAAAGCAAATACAAATGTGACAAAATATATCATAATATTTATAATCATTCACAGAAAAGAACACACAGACACACACACACACATACACGCACGCACGCACGCACGAACGCACACACACACACACAAACACACACAAGTGACTACTGGCAGAAATGTCGTCCAATTCCGAGCAGCCGAAAGGCATATGGCAGCATAGTGAGTCTGCCGAGGTTGTAGGTTGATGATGAGACTATTTTGAGCGAAGACCTGAAGATTTTTTTTTTTTTTAGACCAAATTATTAACGGAGTTTGATTCGATTTCTGTGAGTCCATATCGTTACGTGTCTCTGAGAATGCCTGGATGTCTAGTAACACATTGCAGCAAATAGGCTACGAATTTCTAGTACATTTATCAAAAATTAAATGTATATTTCGTCACAATTAGTTAAACGATGTTTGAAATGTACTGTGCCAACACGCCCAACTATCAAGCTTTGAAAATTGCGTCATCTGTTACCATGTTGCGTCATTGTCGTGGCTTCCATGTGATATCCCATAGTCTCGTGTGTCCACTTATGGTAACGTCATATTGGTCAGAATTTACTTAAGAGAAGAAAAAAAATACCGATACTGTGTGTCAGCGACGAGTACAAATCAGGAATGGCAAGAGAACGAGCAAAGCGTGCACATAACCAAGAAAATATTTCATCAAAATTTATGCCTATGAAATTGCAATATTTTTGACACAGAATCAAAGACACTATACGGATATGACCGGACACTGTTCTTCACATCACTAAAAGAATGCGTGTACATCCGTTTGCGTTACTAGTTTTGTAGTCCTTATCTGGAATAGTTTATGCTCTAATTCACCTTTTTGAATCTATTTTGGTAAACGAATTTTTGTTATGACAAGCCATGGTTCTTGAATGTGTGTAATCAATGCGTGCACACCACTCCCTCCCCCCCCCTCTTCTTTGTTTCATGACTGCCGCCATTTTAAATGTTGTTTACAGACCGTACACTCTCTTTAGACGCTAAGTGGCGCTGCATGTCGCGGTAAAGGCAAAATAGGCTTAGTGTCCTGTCGTATCAGTATAGTGTCTTTGATAGAATGTCATGACATTTGATCTGGCCCTTACTGAAAAATGCCAGAGGTGTTGAATGGGATTCTTGTTAGAAAAGTTCGATTACAAAATGAGATAGCAAAATGAAATGAATGTTCCCAGTCCTGCTTTAGGCAGTTATTTTCCTCATCATTATGACATACTATTGTTTGACTCTATGAAAGCTTTCCACTTCAAACAAATGTGTGGTTAAAATAGAAAAAAAAAGATGATTAGTTAGGACAAGCGGCAGCAATGCCTGAACTTTTCATAGACCTAACCACTTGACCATACATGAAGCATTAATTTTTTCACGGGGGTAAAATTTAGAATGATTGAGAAGATTTTTTTTTTTTTTTGGTGGCAAGAGTGAAATAAATAAATAAACAACTAAGCAAGTGCAAATGTCTAGCGTGATTGAAACATCTACATAGAAGTGCAAAAAGTAGCATGATTAAACTAGTCTATAACTGATTAGTATTTGCAGCCTCGACAAAGAATCACGTGGTACAGTTCCCCTCTGGGTTCTCGGAGAGAGCTGGTCGAAATGAGTAGAGCAACATTCTCAGAATGGAACCATATTAAAGATAATAGTCGTACTAGTTGATACATATGAGCATGTGCGTAGGTCCAAACTATTAATAACCAAACTAAAAACCACATTTAATTTGCTGAAACACCAATATGCTTGTACAGTCAGTAATTATGTGAATTAAATGTCATAATTTATCTTAATTCTTGGTCACACGATAACAAGAAAAAAGAAAGGGAGGAGGATCGAGGAGAAAATAAAGAGGGGAGGGGAGGGGGAGAAGGTTCTCGAACAAGACGCCATCCAGTTCCTCAAAGATTGATATAGATCGTGTTAGTTGAAAACATTACGTATAATAGCAGTTTCTTACTGCTGTGACTATGGCCTCATTTCTAGCTACGTTTTGCTACAGATTTAACTCAAGTCTTACAAAATGGAATGTACGTTTGACTCTACATATAAGGCGTTTGTTAATTAAACAATCTTTACTAGAACTTTGAAAGTGGAGAATGACCAGACAACATAGTACAACATTTGCAGCGATGTACACGTCATCATTCAACAGATTGGCTGCTGAGATCCTGGAGTCCAACGCTGCAAAAGCCAGAGTGCGGTTGTACTTTGATGTGGTCTTCTGTCCCTTTGCTTGCTCAGCCTGCTATCCGCTGGACAAGGGCCAAGAACAGCATGAGTGCTAGGGAAGCCTGCACAGTCCCCGCTCCGCTCCGGTCTATACCGATGATGGTTGTGGAGCCGTTGTAACCCTCGTTGTTGTCATACATTTTCTGTGTCACTGGGGAGTCAAAGCATAACAACTCACTGTGAACTGCGTATGTGTGTGTGGGGGGGGGGGAGGGGGGGGGGAGGGACATAATGATTGTACATTACACAAGCCGAGCTATTAGAGAGATCTGTTTGATAGAAACGGAATTCTGATTTCACAGAACCAGAGTATGACCTACCCCCCACCTACCTCCCTCCATCCGCCAGTCCTATTTTCCTCCTCCACATCCACCTCAGCTCCTATAGAACAGTTCTCGAAGGGACGTGGACAGCCATAGAACGTGTGATGTTCCAGATTCTTTACTCATTCAAAAAAAGACCTGAAGACATCGTCAACTAGCGAAATAGCAGTTGCTTCGACGACTCTGCGGGCGGCTCTACGGGGTTGCCCATGTGCAGGGAAGTCGTGCAAGGTGTATGCTTTCAAGGGCTTCGGCCTGAGATAGCCTTTGACCATGGTTCGTGGGTTCTCCACTT
>JBCAUA010000001.1:358310-377351 GCA_038406235.1 Peronia verruculata | reverse complement strand
ATCCAGATTGACAAGCCCGGCAAGGCGCGCCGCAGGGCGTTGTAGCCCTTAGGCTGGGTCGCAGCTCTAGAGTTAAACCTAGCACATTACCTAATGATGCCACCATATACAAACATATATCATGAGTTTCGGGTTTGTCTGTTATTAAGGGACATACTTCATAAGGTCTAAGAAAGCGGAAGAACTCGGCCAATTCTGAGGTGAAACAACATTTTAAAAAACAGGATATGACCAACAGATATCAGAATAAAAATATATGCCACAAGAATACACTGATGATATCATAAAACTAAAGCTATGATTATAATCTAAGGCAAACAAACTACTTTTAACTTGCCTGACTGCCCAAGCTGTTTGTAAAATCTATACTCCAAGTGCAGCTGAGGGGCTCTTGATTTCATAGGTTCCTGAATTCAAAGAAGAATTGATGAAATGTCACATGAATAACAAACCAAAAGTATTTGTTTCCTTTTGACCTCTCTGCAAGAAGAAATAATTAGTGGGTTCAAGCAACAATGTTTTCAACTGAGTAAAGGAAACCCAATTTTTCATCTTTCCCAAGCTGCAATGTCATCTGGATGAGTCTAACTGTGATAATAATACTGTACCGAGAGAGAGAATGAAAGCAAAATTTTTTAGAAGTTTTTAACATCTAAATCAATAAAGCTTCGCTTTCATGCAGACTGCGTAACAACTGATCCTCTGTGGTGGTATGGAAGGATTTTGCTAAATATTGTGATTAACCTGCAGTGACCTGAGAGGGAGCATTCAATGGACACGAAGATCAGGCCATTTAATGAATTTATCAAGCCCCATGAAGGGTTGTGCAACTGAGCTTTTCGACAGATGGACCACATACTGGTGACAAATTAAATCACAAAAATTGTCTAAAATAATTTCCACGCTTATGATTCCTTATTTCTTCATGCACTAGTAATAGTATTCATGTAAGTCTCAAAATCTTTTAAATTATAACAGCCAAAATCTTACACTGAGAATCATGCACAGTACTTTTAATTTCACATTTCTAGTCTATGAACCTTCTTGATTATTTCAATGGCTTAGGACAATACTACAATCTATGATCTACTACATTCATTCTTCAAAAGAGACTGAAGGTTCTATACCGAGATGTTAATCAGCAGGCTATACAAGGATTTTCAGCATAACATAGAACACATAAATTTCTGTTTCATCTGGTACTTATTAACAATGAAATTACAGTTCATGCCAAAAAAGACATAAATGAAACTTTGAATTCAGAAAGAATATTTCTACACATCTCATTTAACACTTTTCTAATTTTTCCTACAAAATAAATTCTCACTTGGCTCTATACTACAAATCTGCAACAAAATCCACAAAAGGCTTACACACTCGAAAACTGCTGAATGTAACCATTTAAAACTTGGCACACAATGTTATTGCATAGATTTGTGTTTAGATTTTCTACTTACTACATAAAGCTGAGAATTAAAAAAAAAAAAAAAAAAGCTGACGACCATGTTTGACACTCTAAAAACGCAATAATAACTTAATAATTGAATGTTACACTCATGAGAGTGTTTGATCAGAACTGAATATTTGACAGAATGACACGTTCAAAACTACGAAGACGTTTTCTCTAACATTCAGTTTATCCATCCAAAATACCAACATCTAGGTGCGTTCTCTTGCCATAAACTTAAATCGCAGAACAGCAATGGTTTGATTTATGAAAATAATCTCCCATGAAGGCCTGGGTTCTCTTCTAGTATTTTTATAAACTGCTCTTGTTTCATATCAAACGCCACCACAGATTCTGATAACAGCAAATTGATTTTCTGTGTTTCAGCAACATCTGCTGGCATACTAAACATCACTACTCTAAAGAATCGCATTTTCAAAATGAACCATTAAGACAATAAAAACATAAATTGAGGATTTGCTTTTTTTTTTTTTTTTTTCAAGCAAACCTGAGTTATTTTTCCTTCACCACAAAACAGATACTAGATACACTACTTAACTCTTGGTGTGTCTTTACTCAATAAACTCAATAACAAGTTTTCATTTTCAATTGCGAATGTTTTCCAATGGAGGACTCTGAGACACTCCTTTGTCCACCAACACTAATCCCCCCCAAAAAACAGAATGCTCAGTGAAAAACAAGAAGTTCAAAGAATGTTGTATTGTCCATTCATTAGAAAAATAACAGGGGGGGGGAGAGAACCAAAATTAATGTTATATTTCTACCATCAATACAGGGATATCATTCTGTCTCCATGCAAAAAGTAGGAAAAGTTCCAGGCATACTCTTCAGAAGCACATAAAACTGAAGTATGTAAATGGAAATAATACCGGATTTGGGGACAAAAGAGAAATTACTGACAGCCAAATAGTAGGAAATCCTACTAAAGTAGGAAATTTGACATCCTGTCATCTTACGAGTTATGATTACTCACCAATTTGATGGCCACATGCTCATTGTTGTAGAGATTTTTACCTGAGAAATGAATGAGAAGTAAATATTACAAAATACACACTGATATGAAATACGAACACCTTATTCCACTGTTGTGAAAAGTCAATGTTAGCAGTAGCTTTAATGTATGTCCTGTAAATAGACTGCAATTAACAGGCTATGTTTCCTGGGAACAATTTGGACCATAAAAGATACCAAAGCAAAGCAAAGAAAAGAGAAAAGATCATTCCACTGACTATTCTTTCAGTTACAGTTATCTCCCTAGTCTTAAACAGATTTCACTGCCCAACCAAAATACGTACTGTAAGACAGGAAGTTTCTTCCAAAACTATGATTCAGAACATTATAAAATACTATCATGTACATGTAGTTCTTCTTTGCTATATTGATTTATTTTACTGAAAGTTTCACTGTGGAGCAGCTGGGTGTTTTGTTGTTTTTTTTCTGCTGTCTGCCATCATCATTGCCAAGTACTAAATAAATAGATAAAAGATCTGAAAGGAATGGCAATAACATCACAGGAAGATTTTCACATAATCAACATTTCCATTCCTGCAACAAGGTTATTCACTTAGTATAAATCGAGATGCTATATTAGTATGAAGTAAGACACATAAAAGTGTTTTCAGGAAAAAAAAAAAATGATCAAGGATATTTCAAATTCATTTCTCATTTGCACTACAGTATGAAAAAATAATGTCATATACCTCCAATTTCTGTTACAGGGTTATACTTAATAATGTTGAGGATCCTTAACCATAGAAAAGTTAAGAGTTGATCATGTAAAAGCCTCATTATCCTTTACATAGTTCTTCCAAATAACAAAGAAGGACAGTGTCACTCAATATGATGAGGGCTATTCCTTGAGCATGAATCATTATACATTCATTGGCACTAAAGCAGATTCTACTGACACATTAAGATAAAATGAAGAATTATTGATTCTCCTGCGCTGCACTCAAAAAAAAAATCATGGCACTGCTATTTTATTCGTCCTTCAGTAAAATGTGTTATTTTTCTTCTCCTTTCACGTGACCATGTAATCTGAAGGTTCATGACAGTGAAACTCTAATGTCTATGATAAATCAGTCTCTACAAATCTATCATAATACCTCATTTACTGATCATTCACTATGCATAATAATAAATTTCAGGTGACAAAGACATATAGAAAGGATTACAGTTCAGATTAAAATTTCAGATCACAGCATTGCTCTATTCAATCATACATTTCACACTGTATTTTTTTTTTTTTAAATTTGTCCACACTTGGACAGCAAACACACCTTTTCCTTTACATTTGCTAGCATGACATGAATGACACATTTCTCATGCTCATGTTCTGGCAAATATTAGCTTTCATACCAGCCTTAAGTTTTAGTAACTTTGGGGCTGAATTTATACACCGTAGTGGCTATACAGACCAGGTCCGGATCATTTTTTTTTTTTTTTTTTCAATGCAGACCCAAAACTATTCTTAGAAATGCCTTCTGGGTAAGCACCCAGTCAAAGTCAACTATCTCTCAACATGGCCATGGATGTGGGTGCCACATTTTCATTATATTTTGAATTTAAAGCAAAGTTTAAAGAATTCTGCAAAAAAGAAAACATTTTGTTAGGATTGGGGTTTTCACTGACTGGTGTATTTCCAAATTTTTACATCTCTTACTGTGCATGCGTGGCTGCCCTTATTTTGTTTTCTGTGAGGAGCTACACACTGAGTGCTACATACTTTTCAGGTTCAGAGTTTTCCAATGAATTTCAATTTATAGGCATTTTCAAATTCCTCAAAAGTCTTCCTTGTGTACTTCAAGGCTCTGAAACATGATCATCCAAATGAAATCTAGTCCCAACCAACAACCAGCATTTGAACCTGTTCACATGGAGGCTCAATAGGTCAACATACTCATTCGGACTGCAAAACAATGTGTAAGGATATCTAGATCTATCAATGGTGCATCCTCCCAAAGTAACTGAAAATTCTATTTTAATCTTGATATTTGTCTATTTTCTCTCACTGCACTTCAAGCCGCAAAAATTGATCCCAGCAGGATAGATCTCTACTTTAGCAAACAGGCAGAGATCCGTGTCTGAATAGCTACAACCTATTCATACATCAATTAATGACGTATGTTTGTAAACAAAAAAATCATGTAAGACTAATGCCCAATGGTTAACATCAAAGTATAAAGGCTGTTACTATATGAACCAGAGTCTGCTTAGTGTTACTTTGCTATCTGGACCTGGGTCAGTTGAGCCAAAGTGTTAGGGGTGTACTAAGTATCTTTGTGAGATCAGTTTTCTAGGAGAGAAAAAAAGACCACATAACAACAAAATCATAGGAATTAAAGTAGAAATTTCCGTTGCAATGGAAAGATGCATCAGTGATAGGTGTAGATCCATATTATGTACGATGTTTTGCAGTCTGACTGAGGTGATATGTTGACCTAATTAGCCTTGATGTGAATGGGTTAGATCCAAAGCTTCTGTAAGTATGGTAATGTTATGAATGTTTTGTCGCCTTGTCTCTTGTGTTATTGTTGAAAATTCACTTGAATTACACAGAGGAGACTCTTGAAGCATTCGAAAATGCTTAGAACTTACTCTTTATTGCAAAACTGACTATTTGAGCAACATCTCCTTGCTACTTTGCTAGCCTAGAACTACAAAACGAAAAAAGGGAAGTCAAACATGCACAATCACAAAAAAAAAAAAAAAAGGTAAACATGAAAACCCACCAGGCACCGAAAAATGATCTCTTTGAGGACCCTAACTTAACCTTAAGCACTAATCCTAACCTAACAACTAATCCTAACCTAACATGTGTTTCAAATTCAGCATATGATGAAAATGTGGCACCCAAATCCACAGAGATAGATGAATATGACTGAATACTTACAAAGGGGCATTTCTAACAATAGCTCTCGGTTCGTATAGCAAAAAAAAATCTATGGAGACCTGGCTGGGTTCATATCTAGCAAGTGTAGTCACTTCGGAGTACAAAAACAGCCATTACTGGCATTACTAAAAGACACCTGATCAATTAGTAACATTTTTATAGACAGGATACTCACCCACTCTTAATTCTCCGAAGTTGCCGCAACCTATTTTTTTGCCAACTCTGAAGTTGGGCCCAACCATGAGCACTCCAGTATTACTGGATGATCCTTGACGTTGTTGGCTATGCATTCCGCGAGCACTTCCAGACTTTCTTCGAGATAATTCGTCCTGCTTTTCGTCTTTTTTTGGTGTAGTCATTTATGAAAAACTTATAATCAAAGCGTGTCCTTGTCTACTAGACTAGACCATTCTCTGATCATTTAGATAGTAATACAAGGTACACAATTCCTGTTAGATCAAGAAGCTGGCCACTCCTTTGAACTGTGTCCAAGACAAAAGGCAAGAACACTGTGTAGAACTGATAGTCTTGAGTGTCAAATCATGAGGGTACTGAAACAGCCCCATCTAAAATTCTCCACACAAGGCTATGATGGACTAGTCTGTCCATTAAGTGTATATAATGAAAGACGAAACTGTGGACACTTTACCAGTACCATTACATGATGTTCTTACTTATTCAGACCTATGGCCCTAACTTCAGATGTCACAAACACAATTCTTGTTTTTCCTGTCTTTTGTCCATCAATATCAAGCGCCGGAGAACACACTTCAATGCCGGATTCAATCAATGCGCTATAATCCTTGAGAGGGATAACAATTATACTTGGTTTACAATGTAATATAGACTATCAGTACTGCCTATAAATAATCTGGAAATGAAAAATCCAACAACTGATTCTTTCTTCCAAATGAAATATCCTATGAACTAGTTCGCATTCGCGTAGAAATATACCCGGAAGTGGAGGAAGAGATGAAAAGCCGACTGCGCAAGTCGGGACCTCTCGTATCTAGGCGGAACGAACTAGTGTTGATAATAGCATAAATAGTTTGACATGAACAAATATTGTACCCAATTTAGTAACTTTACATATTTCTGTTTAATAAATCGTTTGGTTTCCCTCTTCTCTCACCTGATACAGAGCTCAAACAAGAATATAATAAATAATATGAATCAGCTGATGTTATGACGTCATTTCCGCATCAACAAACATGGCGGACGTTTCAAACAAATAAATAGGAAATGAAATGATTACCGGTATTTAGCAGCAGTTTGTTCAATACTGACCTGAAATGGGAAGCGCCAACAAGTTTTTAGCTGTTGTATCCGTGTTAGAGGGTAATGAGCCATATTCTTACGCCAATGCTTTATAAAATTCTAATTGATTGTCAAGATTTAGAAGATCTAATCGAATTCTCAGCCGTCCACTGTACGTGCCCAGTCATGCCTTCAGGACTTGTCGCTATTTCAGATGAAATTGGTTCTCGAAAAAAATATCAGCATATAAATGTAACCAAAATCCATTGAGCATGCACATTAAAATTATATAGACTATGTGAAAATTATGTTTTGCTCTCTTGCAAATGATACCGGGCTTGCTTTTAAATAGTCAACCCTATCATTTAATTGATAGTATCAATTTATCATTTTCAGTGTGTGTGTGTATCTTAAATTTATTTCTTGAAATGTGTGTGTATGTCCATAGATTTTTGTAATAGTAGAATGGTTTGGTATCATGATACATTATTCCGTCAGTAACTTGCAGTGTATCTCTATCTATCAGGACGGGGATTCCCAAAAAGGCCCAGGCACAAATTGATTGTGGAGGCAAAGTTTGATGGAGAATTGTTGGCAACAGATCCTGTCTCTCACGCAGAGACCCCAGACATTAATCAAGAATTGGCATGGGAATTGGACCGCAAATCCTTACAGCAACATCGCCTTCAAAGAAGTCCAATTAAAATTCAGTGTTATGCCTCTGATACAGAGACTACAATGAAGGAATCGGTGGGCTATGTAATATTGGATCTCCGCTCAGCTGCATCAAATAAGCAGGTAAGAAACAGAATTAATGAGCATTTTCTTTCAATCCTGTCATGGATTTCTGCTCTTTCTTCTTAAATCAAACAAATCAGGTCACAATAAAGTATTGACAGTGATCTGTTATTAGTCTGACTGTTAAATTACAAACTGTGGGGGGGGGATGCAGGAAAGTATATGTGACTAAGTTAACAGCACTGCTACACTGTTTCAATTAATGTTGGAAATGGCTTGATAGCATCTAGTGTCTGTAAATGAGGCGAAAATTACATTATCCTCTTACAAATATGTGAAATGTTTAATAACACCTACAATCAGAGAGTTGTCAAGACCTGCTCTACATTATATCCTGTTGTTGCAGCAAATGATTTACATGACTATTTCATGAGAAATGAGATAAAATGATCTTTTATTTTCCATCCAGAGAAATTACTGAAATATTTTATGAGCATGTAAAAAAGCAAAAGTACATCATTTCATTGCTTCAGCAAACAGTCCACTGCCCAAAGTTTTCATTGTCACTTACATGGTGAAAAAGTAATTTCCAGTCCAGATGGACAGGGACCATTATTTATTTTATTCAGAAGAACTTTGTATATATATATATATATATATATGTCACATATCTTAAAAAAAAAAAATGCACTCACTATTGTTGAAAGTGTTTAGTTTAGATTCTGGCAGATAGGTTGACCAATGCTAGTAGTGCATGAATTCAATCTCTGTAAATACTCTTGATTTTGATAGTAAAAGGTACTTGTACTCGTCAGTGATCCTTGAAAAAATGCCCCCCCCTTTTTTTTTTTCCCCCAAAAAGATGCCTGATAAGAGATGCCTGATGCAAACTGACATTAAAAGAAAACAAAATGCAGTAAACATGCTACATGCTGGTTTTGAAATAACCCACAAATAGTCAGCTTTAAAAATAATTATGGTCGGTTTATCATGAGATATGTAATTTCAAACCAAATGAACATCAGCATGTGTTCTTAGTAAAGTTATCACGACATGCACATATGTATTTAAATCTATTTTTCTCATCATTTTTATTAAATTTATACAGGGAACAGTATTTAACTTCCATGTCATGAACAGGCCATTTTGCACAGTGCACATAAAGAAAGAAAACAGCTTGTAAGACACATGCCCATAATATATTAAACCACATCCATTTAATCTCAGTAAATTTTTATATGGTTTTGACTTTGTAGCATTACTTGTCATCTTGCTAACTTGGCTGATTGACCCAAAACTGAACATGTTTAAGAAATCTGCCAATGATGACCTTCATTTATAGTAAAACCCAGTAATTAATATACATTACATCCCGAAAACAAAATGGTCAGTGAATTGGACAGCCTGCCAAATGAATGCAAGCCAGAGTATTTACAGTCAAATTCCCACTTTAAGCAATGGTAACTGTAAGAATGGCTGAAACTTCATGTTTCCACCTTAGAGTAGAAGAGATGACATGTGCATGATGCACAATATAGGGAGGCCTACGACTCTCAGTCTGTGGCGCCGATGACATGAAAAAAGGTAAGATAAAAGAACCATATGGCCAGTATTACTAAGCTTTCATGTATTAAAACAAGTGAAAGTCCACTATCATGTGGCATTACTGTGAGTGATTCCAAGCTGGATCCTACCCAGAAAGTAATGAAATTGTGTAATCGTGGTGAGCAACACAAACTGTAGCTGGGAAACAAACATAAAACAAGGGGTGAAGTTGGAATGGGGCACCATCAAGTGGGACTGAATTTATGTAACAAGAAGATCTAGATCCCTGCGGGAAAGAACAAAATCTAATAATTAACTGGGCACATATGAAAAAGCACAATATCAGCAAATGGATGGGATGGAAGTGGTCTAACATAACTCATGTCTGTATAGAGAATACATTGTGTCACTGCAGTGAGACCATGGAGCTATTTATAACTTCATGCTCATGATGCTGTAGGCCTACACTACAGACAAACTATTTTGCAACCAGGGGGCAGGACCACTGACTGCTCATGTGGATGCCATGAATTACAGCAGTTGTTACTAGCAGCAATGTATTCTAGTGGTCAACTAAAGCTTTCTCATTACTCTAAGGCTATTTAGAATGGACTAGGCAGAAATATATTGTCTTTTTCTTAAGCCTTTCTATCCTAAGAAAGTAGGATTTGCTAATTTTTGCTGAAAAATTTTGTGGGTAGAGATTTGGAATTTGGAAATTTTGCCCGGACAGCAGCATTCAGCCTACTCTTCCATCAATTTTGAATTGCTGAGGGTTCTTAAATGTGCGTAACGTACACACAGACTTCCGAAATACATTCACCCATATCTGAGAAGGCTAGATGTCAGGCTTCCCTACCCACAGTAAGCCAGGGGATTGTTGAGTCTCTGAAAAAATGCAAGTTTTCGATCTGCGTGTCCTTTCATCACGGGATCCGCGAGTCGATCCCGGCCTGTTTTGTCCATAAGCAGACGCCATGTCCCCCGAATATATTGTCTTTGTTAGCTTTCAGTATACAGTGTTTTTTTTTTTTTTTTAAAGGGGCTTTAAATGTTTTTATTTAAGAAAAATATCACACAAAAATGAAGAAAAATGAAAACAAAAAAAAAATGCAGCAGCACGAAAAGTGCAGTAATTGTGCAGAGTGCTGCATATTTTGGCATTAATAGATTAAAACTTGTGAAGAAAAAAGTGTGTAACAGACATTACCTAACAGGCGTTACATTTTTGTCCACTTGTCCAGAATCACTATAAGAATAGTTTAAAAGGAAAAAAGTAATGTGTAAGAAAACAAACAATCTGAACAAAAACTTCTTAAAAGTAATTTACATGGACTTGAACTTTTATATATTGGACAATTCCAGCGTAACAGATGTTACATTCAGAAATTTGTTTTGGTCATATTTAATCACATCGGTTTGGCCTTTAAGTTGAATTTTGAATAATCACTTTCTAAAACTAAATTGTATGGATTTGAACTTTCATTTATTAGCAATAAAAAAAAAAGAGAGAGAAATTTACACACAGAAACTGGTTTTCTTTGGAGGCTACCAATACAATGACCATTAATGCCAGAACAGCTTGAAATTAAAAGTAAAAGAAAACCCCCCAAAAAAGTCCATGACACATTTGTCCAGTGTAAAGTCCTTTTCCCAAGTGTCTGACGACTTATTATAAGACAATAAAAGTCTACACATTTTTATCCAAATCCTTCTCAGATTTAGTGTTTTTGAACATACTTTTGATTGTGTAAATAATTGTCTTGAAATCAGCAATGTGTCTCAAACAAACTTTACTTTGCCTGGACTTTAAGAAACGGCACAGCTAACTAATTTGAGAGCTGAAGAAGTTATTCTCAGTGATAATGCAGCAGTCAGTTGTTGTTTTTTTTTAATCTGCTCTTTGATACTCGATCTTCCACTTGTTTCCTGTGCTGATCCAGCTGCTCTTGGGTCAGCTTTTCCTATGCCCGGGCTCCTCTCTCCCTCTCACAGCATCTGCTCGATACATATCAAGGTGTTTTTTTGGGCATCTTTCCTATGCTCCCTCATATTTCTCATCCGATGCTGATACAGGAGTCATATCTGATTTGTCTCTGCAAATAGACATTGATGCAGGACAAACTTTACTGCAACTATGACTACCCGTCTCTCCCTCTCTCTCCATCTCATAACCATCCATTTACTCAGATTATATGTTTAAATCAATAAAGTAACATGAGTTAACATTGTTCAAGCATACTGGAAACAGTACCAAAGACTTGACTTACGGCAAGTTTTTTTGTTTTGTTTTTTTGTGAGACTGTTCTTATATTTAGAGAGATATATAATTATATATGTACATAGATAGACAGACAGACAGACTGTGAAATGAACTCTTGTGAAATAGTTTTATCAAATTCTGAATCTACTTCATTGACATTAATTCATTTTCAAAACTATGATCTGAATCTTGACTGAGTTTTGTTGCGCTTCCTCCTCTGCTGTAACAATAAGGATTGATTGTTGAGATGCAAATATTGCTTGTAATGACCATTACACTAGAAATTCATTGTCAATTGACTTCAGTGAGTGAATTCTTTCGTAATTATATTACACTGATGGGCATGCAGAAAATATGAAAAGATAAGTTTCTTATAACTTTTTAAGAAAACAGCCTTAAGCTTTAAAAAAAAAAATGTAACATGAGAATTTTGTCAAACAATGGTCTGTGAAACGTACAACACAGCCTGTCAGATCTACATTGACTACTGCATTGATATTCAATGATCACTCAGACCTGTAGTTATCTCTCTTCATTTTGTCAGTGACATTGCATGAATATTTGATAGTTTAAAGATAAATTGAAAAGGATACAACTGTAAAAAAAATATTTTTTCACAGGAAGGGTGGTCCAAGGCGTTGCAGTGTACTTTTCAAACCATAAATGATACACTAGAAATTTTTAGAGCTCCTGAAACTACAATAGTTTTGGCATAAAATTAACCAGTTTTTGTTGGCAACAATCCAAATTTAATTTTTGACCCTCGATTTCATATCTTATGGAATTGCCCAGTTATAAAAAAAAGTCACTGAGAAATTGATTTTTGATATCTTTTCCTGTGATCCCATCCTATCCGTGCAGAATTATTGATTCTATAGCCTTGTTTAATGACCCACATGTCATGTAATATAGGTGAATGGATGGACAGTAGAGTGCAAACATATTGATCGAGGTAGGTGGATAGACTGATAGATAAATATACTAAATATTATTCTGGTTCCACTCCAGGTATCAAAGTGGTACCCCCTTCTACACAGCAAATATCATAAGACCAAGGCAGAACTGAAGCTTGCACTCTACCTGGATGAAGATCCAAACAACCAACAACCATCATCTGCACCTTTAAGTGATCCAGGTGATAGATTCACTTCTGTGCTTGTCTTATTTGAGTTTGATGTGGATTTCCCTTCTTTTTTTTTGTTCTATTTGTTTTTATATATATAGGGTCATATATAATTTTAATTAAATTTATCATTACCTTCACTATTTTTTTCCCATTGTAATCAGGTTAATGAGTAAAGTAAAAGTAAGCTTGGGAGGTGTTGAGCATAGGAACAGACTGAATGAATTACAGTATTTACAGTTTTGGGGCAAAGAAATAATTGACAAATAAGCATTCAGTATCATGAGGGCAATGAGGAATTTGATATGCACCACTCTGAAAAATAGAGATTTAAGAACAATTGTAGTATAGTAAGTCAGGAAATTTGGCCACAGATTTTTTTATCACTATGAGTTATTGTCTTCATGAACATGTTATGCCAGTATGTAGGTTTATAGTCTGTTTTTTTTTTTTTTTTTGAGGAGGTTGAAGGGCAGTTAACTGATATATTTCTGATATTTATTAATTTATTTTTTCATGTGTATGTTTGCAACAGAGCTGGTGCTAAAGAAACCACACGATCTGAAATCTTTAGTGCCTGTCTTGAATGAGGAGGATGGATATTACCAAATTGGGCCACCAGCATCTTGTTCTGAACAGTTTGTCGTATCTGTGACAATTGCATATGCAAGCAATTTGACTCATGTAAGTACTCTCAGTTTTCTTGAACTTTGCAGGTCGTCTCTTTAAGATGCTGTACACTTCTTGCTTAGTTAGGTCAATATTTATTACTATTCAGGGGACATAAGGGAGTCTCAATCTCACAGATAAAGTTGAAAAGGAAATGATATCTTCAGATATAATATATATGAAAGAATGTGAGACCCGACACGATGAAATCAGGCACTCGGCAAATTTTGAGCATTGAGATATCACTGTGAAGATTGTTCATTTCCCTTTCTGTGTATGAAAAAAAATTATGTTCTACCTTAGAAAGAAGTTGAGATATTGGCAATTAAAGACAGTGTGAGTGACCTGTAGCAGCAGCCGAATTTACTGAAAAAATGGCCAATCATTTTTGTAAATTCTTATTAATCCTTATCAGGCCATACCACTAAATTACAATTTTGGGGCTTTCACTCAATTTATTCCAGCAAATTTGACTCTGAAATGTATTTTGACATTGATATGGAAGGGTTCTGTGAAGAAAAAAAAAACTGTGTTAAAAGTTCATTCACTATTTAAAAACACATGATTTCTCTTGTCGTCTCAGTTTGACAAGCGCCTGATTTCATTGTGTCATGTTTCATATTGTCATTGGTGTAATAATCTCATATTATCCACCATGTATGTTTCGGGAACATTTGCTTAATATATAATATATTGTGTTTTGTTTTATTTGTATTTTTGTACTGTATCTGTGTGGCTAGAGAGTAACACTTTTGATGTCTATCATAAATGTGGAAAGTTTTGCCTTTTAATTATTATTATAATTATTTTTTTTTTTAGTTTTATTTCCTGCATCTTTTAAAATTTAGTTACATCACCTGTACATGTCCATAAGAAAAAATGTCTCTGTTGTGTGTTTTGACAGCTTATTCCCAGTAACACCCCACTCGCTGGTTCAAACGGCGGCTTTTTCTTCTATTATTCCCTTCTGGGGAATGATGTCACAAATGAGCCATTCTACGATCTGGTGAACCCAAATTTTCCAGCAGAAAGAGCTTCAGTGAAGATACGCAGTAGTGTAGAAGCACTTCGTAAATTTTTCTCACATCAACCGGGCTTGCAGGTATGTGAATAATATTAGAAATGAGCCCAGTTTATATGTCACATGACCAAGTAAAATGTGGTGGGTGTTGGAGAGGAATAATCACTGAGAAAATGGAATATTGTTGACCATGTGTTCACAGGAATTTATTTTGAAATGAATATTTCAGCACAGATTATATATATTACGCTAAGTGTTTTTTTTTTTTTTTTACCCAAAGTAGAGCATAACTAATTTCCATTGACTGGCACCATAATTCTTTTCATCAGATATATTCTGCATGGTCACATGACATGTTCATGTTGAAAGCAAATGATATATGAAGCTGTTCGACTGTTGATCAACGTATGTTGTGATTGTCAGTCTTAATTTTCATCAAATAATTAGTTTAGAGTTATATTTTTTCCCCATTCTCTAGGTAGTATACGGTTGAAAAGTCATCATGGAAATAAATTGTTTATAGTGCATATAATATTTTCACAACGTTCCAGATACATCTGTGCTGTGGTGACCAATCCTTGGGTCACAGCGAAATACCATTGGCTACATTATTGAAAGAAGATAGCACAGAAATTTATATGAGGCCAGTCACTGTTGAAGGATCCTTTCAAGTATGTCATTGTCATTATACATTGTCAGATCAACTCTTTGATATAGCTGAAAATAAAAACTTTTGGAAATATTTTTGGCTACATGCATATGACATACTCTTTTTTTAGTGTGAGAATAGTTTGCAATCATAATATGTACCAATATGAATAATTTAGAGTGAAAATGATTGAAGAGATGTTTGCATGAGCAGTTACTTATATTACTCTTTCTGAATTCTCTATCTTAAAATTTCATCAGTTAATCTTTACATGGCAAATTTTGTGGATTTTTTTACCCCAGTTTGTAATATTTATTATAACTGGTTTTAAGTTTGTAAAAAGTTAACTCATTTAAGTTAGAAAAGGAATGAATCCTGATGGCATAAAAAGTCTCTCATATCATAAAGAAAATAAGATATTTGATGACCATGATGATTTACAACTCAAGCCTCAATATCAATTCTTGGTCTTCCAGCTTCTCCCAGCCAACAGGTCAAAACAACAGGTAGCAGCCCTGCCGAGCAATATTCTTCCTTGTGTGGGAGTGTCAGTAGTTTTGCGGAAAGAGGATCTGGTGAGACTGGATGATGTGTGTCCGATCATGTGTTCTTTATCTGTCCTTGGTCATTCTGCAAAGGGAAGCAATAGGGTTGGTAAAAATGATCTCTCATTATGATCTCTCATTATCAAGAACATGCTTGAGAAGACATAGTGAAACATTTGTGTATTCAGGATGTTGCGCCTGGCAATAGCATTCATTTGCTCTTTATGTAATTTAAGTTCTCTTGTTTAAATTATCCTCAGTGCTGTTTTGTCTATTTTCACCAATCTTGTGTTCCATCTTGTGCCTTCATTCTGTTTATCTGTGAATTTACATTTTTTTTTTTTTTTTTACACCTGTTATCAGGATCAGATGGGTCTTGAATGGAAAAGTAAATGAAACAAGGTGCTAACAGTTTATGATATTTTTCTCAGGCTGTGAAGAGTCCAATACGGGATAATGACAAAGCAGCGATTGTCACTGGTGCTTCTCCTAATGTTGAGGGCCATGACGTGTCCCCAAAGCGAGAGAAGAAGAGCAAGGGCAAAGCAGCAAAGACCAAAGAAACAGCAGAAGGAGAAAACAGAGAGGGACAGTACTCAGATGATACTTTTGAGGAAGAATCAGAACTTACCCATGATAGGCAAGGTTAGACCACAATTAGTTAACTGCAGATGGCCAGATCACATCTGCAGCCAAAGAATTTCACATGAAATTTTATAAATTGATTTAGTCAGTAATATGGTGATCTGTTTTGTTCTTACTGAATGAATGGAGGGGGGGACTCTTTCTGACAAATGTTTTTCATTTAATGAGTACTTTTTTTTCATAGAGCACATTTGTATCCCTCAGTTATACCGAGATGTTTAACTTCTGTATGCATTTTATTTTGTAGCTGGAGTGAAAGAAAAATCACAGCCAGGCCAACCATCATCCAAACCGGGACCATCAAAACATCTGCAACTTTCATCTCCTCAGCAACATCAGCCTACCTTCACAAATAATTACAACACAGGTACTGTCACACCTGCACTATAATTTTAACTTTTTACAGTCTTTGATAACCATATATTCAGGATACTTTTGCAAGGTCAGTCACTTTACACCATGTTTGAAGATACAATATCTTTGATAGATAGATAAGTTTTAAAATATGATGTTTTAATCACACTGATAATATTGTCACCTGTAGGAGATACGTGAAGTTTTTAACAAATATTGTGTCAGAAACTCAGATTTGCATCAGGTGTTATCAGGCTAATGAAATTACTCTGATTTGGCTTCTCTGAACCAATTTAAAACAGTTAGAGAACTTTATTTGTACTGCAAATGGTAATTAGTTGATGTTAGATATGTTGCTCTGGCACAATCTTAATTCTTTGTTTGATGATTTGCTCAATAACAGCTGTGAACACTTTTATGAAAAGCATTTGAGTTGTGAGGATCTTGGTTGTTTATAATTACATCCTTATTATTTCTTTGTTTGAAACAGGAATGCCAGAGAACTTGTCTTTCCCTGCACAGGCCCATCACTTCACATTCAGCATAGATCTTCGCAGTGTAAGGGATAACCATTCCACAAATACTATCAATGTGTTCCTCAGGTAAACAGTCGTTAAAGAAAAAAAAAGTTAGAATTTAGAACTTATGACATCATTTACAAGTTTCTTCTATAGATTTGCTACAGTAACAGTGTAATTCAATCTGAGATTGGATTTTTTTTTTTTTTTTGTTCTTTTGATGCCATCCTCTCTGTTTATCTCAATGGGAAAAAGTTTACCCTTGATTTTAACTTCCACTTTTGAATGAGACAATCTGCTTGGAAATAATTGAGACAGCTGTCTATGCTTTTGTCCGAACTGTAATTATTTGAGACTCCTGCATACAGTATATCTGCCAAACTGATTTTGCGAAATTAATGTTATTGTTGATGAGAGATGATTCAGTAAATAAATTAAGGGCTTCCTTGGTGCTTGCCTGCAATGATTTTGAAAAATCAAGTTGTAAATAATTTGGGAACTTTTGTATATCTGTTTTTCAGCTAGTCCAAAAAGTGATTATATGATACAAAAAGTTGTACTTCGGTCTAAATTAAAGAGTAAATTTGGTGAGTACATTTTGTTGTTCATTCTTTCCTATCTAGGTACATGTATCCATTTTTTGGAAGTGCTGCTCCAATACTTACACATCCCCCAGTGGAGATTCGTAAAGGCTCAGAAGTGCTTCTTCCTCAGTCATTTTGTGCCTTTGATTTTGCTTGCACAATGCAGCAGCTTCAGGATACTTTTGCAAGGTCAGTTACTTTATACCATGTTTGAGGACAATATATTCAAACTACGGAATATTGCTCGAGATTGATTTGATGCCTGCGCTGTGTGTGTGGCTGCAAAGTGCTTTAGTTCTATAAAGTGCTTTTAGCCTCTGGGAAGGTAAACATCATCATTATTAAATGGGATTAGAAATTTTAAAGAAAGATGAATTTTAAAAGATGGGTTTTGGTGCTATTTCTTAAACGTTCTTTTCTGTGGACTGGATATTATAATGTCAACTCAAGATAGCTTGAGGAAAGAGCAACAAAGCTAAGCAGATTTTAGTTACTTATGTCTCTTTTGTCCTTTCTCCTGCAGAGTGCCTTTAGTTGTGGAAGTGTGGAATAGAGACAGACAACTCTCACAAGATGTACTTGTAGGTACAGCTAAACTACCTCTCAGTTTAGTCGTCTCAGCTGACAGAACTCGAATGATGGTAAGTAAACATGTCCCAGCTAGTATTCCCACTGCAGTTCATAGAATGTAACTGATGTTTTTTTCACAATTCATATTATTAAACATTATTTTATTTCGTCTGTAATGTTCGAAAATTTCTTGCAAACTTTGTTCGGGGGGGCTATGGTCAAGTTTGCAGTTAATGTAAAGAACAATTTCAACAATTTAATACACAAATTTGGCTCTACATTGTTCATGCTAAGGCACTGTACTTTATTTTCTTATAATTTATTTACTTTGTACATAATTCTGTCCTTGTCCTACCTTATTATCAGTTTTCTTCCTGATCCTTTTTTCCAGTAAAACAATAAAGACATCTCAAATTTCCATTCAGAATTGACCTTGCATACACCATTTTTGTTTTGAGAATTTCAGGAAGGTGATGTTTTTGACAATCTATGATATTTTTCGTCCACAGAGCTCAGCAGGGATAACAGGTTGGAGACAGGAAGCCTCTGACAGAGTGCCAGTGATGTCAGCCACTGGGTAAGCTGTTTTTGCAAAAATATTACCATTAAAATTGGGATTATGGTAAATCTCAGTTTCATTGATTCAACCACCTAAGCTGGTTTACTTTAGAACTGCTTTCTTCATTAGAAATCCCAGAAGGAAGAGGAAAGTATGATTCAGTTTATTCTACATGGAATAAAGATAATCAAGTGATATTGTTCAGTATTACTCCACGTGTATCTTTGGCCACATAGCTACAAACTTACCACTCTGAAGCAGTAAAATTAGTTAATTAAAGCTGTTTTTCTCTTCAAGTTTTATTGAACAGAATGATGTAGATCATATTAACCCAAGAACTGCGAACCATGTAGTTATACAACAGATGAAGCGAATACCTGTATGCGGTGCCCGTGTTTATTCGTGGGGGCTCCTCGTGGTGCTGTGACATTTCTCACCATGTCACTTAAACTTGGGGTTTATCGGCCCCAGTTTTGTCAAATTATCGCCATAATAAGTATGCACAACTCAGTAGACACTTCTTCACAAGGTTAAAGGAAACTTTACCTAAGAGAACAGTGAGAAATTCCATGCCCAAAGATGAAATCCTCTTGAACAGAAGAGAAGAACAGAAATCAAAGACCACATGGCCCACTCAAGTC
>JBCAUA010000001.1:337379-350006 GCA_038406235.1 Peronia verruculata | reverse complement strand
AATGGTTTCACTGAATGGGCGGGCTAATGACCGAAGCGGGTTAAAACACGGCGGGTTATTAGGCGGTGACCACTGTATTTGCGAACAAGCCATTTGATGTTATCATAAATGATAAAGGTCTGATGAGATAATGAGATCTTATGTGTGTACAGTTTTCTCTGTATCGATTTATGGAGGTTTCAGAAGAGTGGTCTGAAATATGCAATGTGATTTTACGCATCTGTTGTAGGTTTACTTTTTTTTTTGATTGACCATTCCAAAACTTGTGGCTGTTTTCATGCATCTGTATGTTGCACATGTACTTCTTTTGGTCATCATTTTTTAGTTGTTTTTTTTTCCCTCATTTAAATCTATTTATTTCGCTGATTTTCAACACTTTATGTTATCAATCATCAGAATGTTCCTACTGCCCTTCAACAATATATCCAGGATTCTATTTTTTCTACTGTTATTTATGGATGTAATTATTTACTCATATATTTATTTATTCTTTCTTTTTTTTTTCTTTTTGCTTTTTCCCATGGCCTCGCACATTTATGATGATATCTATTTATCAGTTGAGTTTTAAATTTTAACTATGTTCTCCGCTGTTTTTTTTTTTATAATAAAGAGATGTTTTCCTTCTGTTGTTCTTGTTGTTGTTAGACATGCACATGTTTGTTATGTGTGCTAAGTCACTGAATTTTTTTCACATCACACTAAAACATACTTGTCTTATTCAAATTAAAACAATGCTAAAAAAAAAAAAAATGGAAATTTCAGTTAAAACTGATCCTTGCACATGTGCTGAAAGAAAACAAAATGAAAATGTTCTGAATATGAGGGCACACAAGCACCACTGAAGCTAAAATTTCCACGATGAATTCTGTTTTTTTACCTACACTATATTATGATTTGAAATGGTTTTCTTTGGATCAAGAGGATTATTGATAGATTGTCTTACATGGGATTTTTGTTCTTGAAGTGTTGTTTTCCCCCCCCTTTTTCCCCCCCCCCCCCCCCCCCCCAAATCCAGCACATGTTTTTAAAATGATGTTCTCAAATTACTCTATCCACTGAAGTCAGCAAATTGGACATGCATGATTTGCAACTTATAGGAATATGAAAGTAAATTACTTTGTTCACATTTTTTTTTTCCTTCACTAACAATGTGACTGAACATGCTATTATTTTGCAGTTTCCTTCTGTCTTCAAAAACATCTGCGACTAACTAGCATGTGCTAGTTCTCATTCATCAAAATCCACTGAGTACTGAAATTTTGGTTTATGTGATGGGGTTCTTTTTAAATGTTACTTTTGTCATTTTCAACAGAAGTTTTTTTTTCTTCCAACTACAAGAATGAATATAAATCAAAGCAAAAATGCTAATTATAATTGATTTGATTGGAGTCATTAATATGACTGTTTCAGACAGCAGCTTGGGTAAGATCTTTCTCATCATAAATATCTGTATTACTCAAACACTGAATTATATGGTTTTCTAACAGCATACCAGCTATGAACTTTGTAGTTTGCAGATATGTTATTCTTGTCTTTACAAAAGACAAGAATAACAGTAACAAAAAGCTTGTAACTGGAGCAGCTACTATGAGTTGTGACTGACTATTTCTGCTGTTTTGATACATATTTTTGATGGTCAAAGATAAAAAGTTGTTTTGTTATCATGACTGCATGTTTTAGAACAGTCAACAACAAAGCCATTCACATGTGCAGCATTACTCTGTCAACAAAGAGACAGTGGACAATAGTACCATCCGCTGAGAGGATTACATGCCAAGAAAAAAAAACAAATCACAATTCCTCCATGAAATGCATCTTTGATATATATTTCTTCTTCTCATCTTTATAAAAACAGGATTTTATCTCATTTTCTCCAGTTCCTTCAACTAATTCATCACTTATATCATTTTTATGACATCTCAAATCCACATCATTAGAAATCTTCCAGTCTGCAAACACCATCCTCTTTTATGATCAAGGTGTCATTCTCATGTGCCTATATACTGAAAGCTAAAAATGAGTCTGGTGGTGCAGGGTTTTTTTTGTTTTTATTAAGTCTGAATGAATTGCAGTGTGACTGTAGCTAAGGTAATTCACTGTGTCAGATCTCTTCAACACCATCAGTTTATAACACTAGCTATCAAATTGTCTTCCTATATGTCATTTGAACCGGACAGCTAAAAAAAAAATAGTCATGACTTTGCTAATGATCACTGTAGAATCCCTCTGATAGAGCAAAATCTTAATTCTATTTGATAAAATGAGAATGGTTTTATACATATGAGTAATGAATTAATTTCTCATTGGATAATATGTTATTATGTTACAAGCAAAATTCTGAATGAAAACAAAAACAAAAACAAAACTGACCTCATTTTGCTGCTGTATCTGCCCCATAAATTGTTGCTCAAGTTCAGTTCTGATTTCCAGGTCATGCCATTGCATCTCAAACACATTTCGTTGAAGCTCTGATCTTGTAGCCTGAAGTTCAGTATCCTTGGCTTGAATAACTGATTCCTTCACTTGAATCTCCTGCTGATATGCTGCCTCTTTATGGCTTTTCTCGCAAAGCTTGATGTAATTTTCATCTGCTGCCTTCAGGGTTCCTAGAAGAAGATCAGTGTTGGGATACCGACCACCTGCAAAACAGTGAAAAGAAATAATCTTGAAGTTCAACATCAATGAGAAAATAACCAATAAGTCTCACAGAAAAGCTTATTGTACTTCTTGTATGGCAACAATTTAGTTATAAATTTTGTCACTTAACTTTTGATGCCATGTGTTTCTCAAGCAGAGCTTCTACTAGATTTGTTTGTTTAACTAAAGCCATTCTAGCCTATTCAATAAAATTATATTTGGTAAAACAAATAATTCATTAGAGGTTTCAACAGTTCCTGTTACCACAAAAATAAAACAACATTTTTTGCTTAACTCAAGCTATCTCTTTAGTCATATAAAATGAGTGTAACTCACAAGATAAGACAAAGAATTTGATGACGGCATGAGATATTTGCTCTAGCGTATACTGACATGCCATGGCTGCCTTGATTGCTTCCATATCGAGGACTGGAGATCCTGGAGATGCTGATGAGGGTGATGTTGCTGATGTTGGGGTTGCTGCGTAAAATCGTGGTGATGATGAGGTTGATGAGAAACCAGAATCTGTGGTTAAAGATGCTGCATCTGCTTCTGTTGGGAAGACATACAGTATAATATAAATATCCATCCTTATGTACTCAAGAGAAAGAATACACTAATTCCATATATCAAAGGGCAATATAAAATTTGTACATAAAATTTGTGTTGTATATATATTTATAAAGTTAGGTTTGTATCCTTACAAAAAATCTTGAATCTCGAACAAAGCTCGCCCCTCCTCTCCCCTTTCATTTTGCCTAGAGTCAACATCTTCAAGAAGCTTCAACTTTGTATCCAGACTGAGAACGCATTTTTTCTCAGTGGACATTCTGATTATCCTGAGGGTAAAGTGACTCAGGCTGTAATGTGTTGTAACAAGGTGTCTCTCGGCTCATTTTTTTTTTTCTTTGTCTTCATTATTTATGGCTATCAGTCGGCAAGAGTGGGTCATTAGGAATTGACTTTAAGTGAGATCAACTCTGAAGCCGTGGCGTTATCAGAAACAAAACTAATGAAATATAATGGGAAAAAACGGAACTGTCCAAGCAGACTAGCTTTAACCAAGAATTGACTGTAAGTGAGTTGACTTCTCGCGGATTCCACTGTATCTATATTATCCTAATGATTGATGTTACATTGATGGGACACACTTTTTGTTATAATTAAATGAAATAGATAAGAAACTTTAATAGTTAGAGGAATACAGAAAGGACAAATTAAATTATTCTTGATCTTGTAATTATATTGTAGACGCACATACCATATTCATTTATGACACATTCTTATTATTATCAGTGACATCACTCTCCATTTGCAAATAATGAATTTCCTACTGGAGTACCATTTCTAACTTCATCTCTCTTGAAACCCGACAGCATAAGAATAAATAAAAAAAAAAAAAGAAAAAAGAACATGCTTCCCTTTCTATATTTTCATGAAAAGGATTGGGAAAGGGGAGGAACAAAGAATGGAGGAGGCAGACCTTGAAGAAAAGAGTGTCCTTAGTATTACATTATGATTATGCTTGGCAATGAAACAATAAAGAATTAAAAAAATATGTGTACAGTACTTACCTTGTGTATTTAATTCAGTCTGATCAATGCTAACAATTTGCTGAAATTAAAACAAAAAAAATTCTAATAATCAAAACATACTGCAAATGTTCCACCAATCATCAGCTTTCAAAATGATATGTGACACTTACTATGCTCAAACACTTACTGCCTGTCTTTTTGTTTAGTTTGTTTGTACTCATTTCTTAACATTTTCAGTAACAATTCATACATCATGCTACAAAAATGTCATATATCATCTTATTGCTTTACAATTTATTCACAGTAATTCCCTTCCAGGTTCTTCCTTTTTTAACCTTAGCAGAGAAATGTTCATTAATTAAATTTGTTCTTTTCTTCCTTAGGACTGTTTGTTCCTCTTTTTTATTTCATTATTACTGTTTTACACATGTTGAAAAATTAAAATTATCAAATGAAATAAGTCACCCTGCTGATGTTTAAATGACAATACAAAGTATGACAGCTCACCTCAATGTTTTGAGCATTTTGAATGAAGTCTCTTCCTTTAGATTGCAGCAAGAACATACAATCTGGTGATGCTTTGGCATGCTGCTCTGCTGGATTAGCATCAGGAGACCAGTCGTACAGTCCCATTCCACATGAGTAGCATTTCACCATGTCTCTGTATCCTGACCAAAGATAACAAACAGAACACAAGCCATGATTTTCAGTAAAAAATGGGAAAAGAACAAAAAACATGAACAAACAAATGACAGGGGCAAAAGAAAGAAGGAGAAAAAACTGCACAGGCTGTGTTCTTTCTTCAATAGTGATGATCTTTTTAGTTGGGTGATCAATCAAGTATGAGTATGCTGATACATCTTTATCATAAATCCAAGATGTTTGGTAAACATTAATGCTGAACACAATGATACTTAATATCTAACCTCATTACATAGATAGCAATGATAGTGCAAAAACATTCTGCATGTTTCCAACATCAAGCATGAAAGTGAAAGCAATTTTCAATACAACAACAGACACCATAGACCACAGGTCTAAATATTCACTGGCAAACAAATCATTCAGGTATCTTCCAAGACAAAATACATGTACTGACAAAAAGATTAACTCTAGATTGCAAACTATCCTGGGGGCTACAGCAACATGCGGTGCACACTCCCGCGTTTGTCAGTCTGGATGGCAGGCATTATTACTTACGCTTCGAAATGTTTAGTGACCCCACCCAGGCTTCGGAGTGATATAGTGCAAGCCTATATCTGATCTCCTTACTAACTTATATATACTTCTCTTAACCCTCTCCTAACTCCATCCTTTCCTCAGACAATATGAGCCATTGGTAGGAGAAGGAGTTGTACTCACAACACTTGGTCGTCAATTTTCTCCTCCTTTGTCGCATGGACCTTTCCTATAGATTTTTCTTCAATGCAATTCAACTGCTTGAATTAAATCACTTTAAATGTGCCCACTCATGCATTATCCTTCATGTTACAGAAATATATGTAAACTAAGCTGTCATTCCTCAGACTACATGGATTTAAATAACTCATACAAGATCAGTGTTCAAAAGGGCAATATCTTGTAAAGGACATTCGAATGATTGTAAAAATGATGGCACACAGTGAAAGCAGCCATCTGATGCAAATTAACTGATCTCAATACATAAGCTGCTTTAGTTTTTATTCATAATTATATAATCACAATGGTTCTCTTCTACTCTTGATAATTTGACCATGATCAGTACGAAACGTATTGAGTGTGTGTGTGTGTGTGTGGGGGGGGGCAAAAGACAGACAGACTATAGACAAATTGATGAAATTATAATGAAACATGGACATCTCCTCCTCTTATCATCATTTCTTTTGTTTGAGAGGTCTTCATGGGCCATGTGATTTTTTAATTTCTCTGTTTTATTCTGTATTTGAGGATTTAATGTCTGAGTATAACAGAACTATACATGGAATTTCTCACTGTCTTAGTAGGTAAAATTTCCTTTATTGTACCTTTTAAGGGAGAATCTATTGAGCTGCAACCATGTTTATCATGATTTGAAATTTATATCACAACATGGTCAATAAAATCTGAGTTCGCACAACATTGTGGGAAATACCACAGTGTAGAAATCAACCAGAGCAAAAAAAATATGCATCACAATGACTCATCTGTTGTACACTAGCATTTATTGCACGCTGATAAGGGTTTAATACCGAATCATTTAAATTCTAAGTAAAATGTAATGCTTAACTTCCTAGTACAGATTTTACTGTAAAACTTAGTTTACACGATCAAAAACTGTTGAATCATCCAACATTCACTCAAATAATGGAAATCAGAGATACTAACTGCACAAATGCACATGCAATGTTCATGTGCCCCATTCTAAATTGGCAGCAGACAACTATAAAATTTATATTCTTCTACTAATCCTGCTAATCTAGACTGAAGACTTCATTCCACTGACAAAAAAAAACCACAATAATTTGCATTTAATATCATAAAAAACTGAATGAAGGAATGCATTAGTATGGGTGTTGAGGGAGTTTCAAAACTATAAAAATATATGCGGACTAACATGTGTACTCATTTTCACTGTAAGAAGAAAAGGGTGGGTTACAGAAGGATTAGAGTTTGTTTTTTGTTTTGTTTCCTCAGGAATATATAGCCTAGTGACTGAAGGTTCATGTGCCATCTTTATTAGTTACCGCTTGCAGGGTCTCATAGTCATAAGCCTACCTGGCCCTTATTACTCAGTGAATGGAGAATCAAAGTTTTTCATGGTGGGACTATTGATAATTTTTGTAAAAAGACAACACTGTCCATGATGAGCTATTGCCAGTCAAAATTATAAATTGGTGTCTTACCTGTGTAATAAAATCCACATTCTGTCATAATATCTGCTGGTAACATGCGAGCCAGTATCTTGGGCCATGATTTGAATGTACCTAGGCGCACTGCTACCTCTTCATATTCTGGATGCTTGATAACATAATCCAATTTCTGAAGGCTAATCCTATTGTTCAAGGCATCAGAAAGATGCTGAGCACGAAGCTTTTCATGAATTCTTCTTTCATTTTCTAATGAAATATTTCCAACATCAAACAAGCGAACAAAAGGGCATAAGGGAGATTTTTGTTGATGGTATGTCTCTAAGACAGGCAAAGTAATTGACTGAAACTCTATTTCCATACTGCAAAAAATGCATGAAACACTTTTAGATGAAACATTGAACACAAATCCTGCCTCCGCATAAACAGCAGCATCCTCAGAAAACGGATTAGTGTATGTAAGTAGTCTGTGGCTTTCAAATAACATTTTATAATCACCCGTCTTTGGAAGAAATGGGTGTTCAATATCAGGGACACTATTCATTAATGACTGAGAATGCTCCATCCCTGGGAAGAGCTGTCTCCTTACACTTTCTAATTCATTTCTGTGCTTGACAGTCTCATTTTGTGAGAAATGCCCATGTCCATTCTGTGGTGGAGTGTTAAGAAAGAGACAGTTTGGATTAAGTATTCGATGTACAGCTGAGGGTGACTCTCCTGACCAACCTCTGTATTTCACTCCACAAAAACTACATTCAACTTCATCAGCAGAAGCTCCTGGTGAGCGAGAAAATCCTGCTTCTGATAGTTTCAATGGAGAATTTGAAAAAGGAAGATTGGTTGGTAAAGGTGTTGAGTGAAATGTTTGCAAACGCATACTATTTGGCGACACAGGCAGAGGTTGTAACCCATCCATGATTCTCGTTGACGTATAGATTGCTGAAAATTTGCAACCTGAATGCAAAGTGTCTAAAGTCTCAAAAATCCACAAGTTCTATGTGTTTTATGTGCTTATCGGAAACTGGTGTTACTATTCATTCGGCCATTTTTGTATACAAAAAGGGACATAATAATATTCCGCGAAACAGGACGCTATGTTGGAGTTCTCTTTCCAATACTTCCGAACTTCTCTCGACCTAGCCTATCGCTACATCTATCTACCTATCTGTCAGTCTCTCTGGCAATCTGTATGACTATTTGTCCATCTCTCTGCCCCCCCCCCCTCCTGAATTTCCCCATCCCTTGTGTGATCCTCGATTTGATATTTTTGATATTCATTATTGCAAAGGGTTCTTTGATGAAATAAACTAGACTAGATCTAGAATTCTAGCTGAAGTTAGGGTGAACAATAAATGTCACCAAATAAAAAAAAAACTGAAAAGAAAAATTCCAATGACCCCTTGGCTTCTGTTAGATTTTATATACATGTACATTATATTTTGCTAGCGAGCCTAGTTTTTAAAACTTTTTTGAATTGCAAAATACTTCTAATAGTGTGTATAATGGGTAATATGACTGTTATTTCAGTACCAAGTTCTTCATAGATATCGATTGTATTTCAACTTTTTTTTTTTTTTATTAGGCCTATGTATTTGATCAGTCGGTGGACAGTCGTCATAATCTTCAGACATTTTTTTTTTTTTTTTAAATGAAATGTACAGATAAAATTACTTGTTTAGTACGTCGCGGCCGAGTAAACCCATGGCTAGGTCCTTTAGTTTCAAACAGTTTGCGACTTCCACCACCCCCTACCAAAACTTACAGCGCACAGGACCTGCTGGGGTGACAGTAGTCCTCCGGGCTCATATTTTTCAGTCTTGTCAGTCTTAAGAATAGTGTGGGCAAAGATATTACATTGATATACATATACATTGATTTAGTCAAAACATTCTGCAACTGCAAGATTTTCTCTGTGAATATGCACGTTCTCGTGTGATATTTTTCAAATTGTGCATCATTTTTGTAGCTGTTGTTGTTGTTGTCATTTTTATATTTAAAGGCTGGTGCAAAGAATTCGTGCAGCAAATGCAAGACAATTTTTCTCTTGTTCACTGAGGATACCATCATTGCATCTGGTTCCAATTACAAAAGTGAAAAGATACTAATTAGCTTCAAATGTGAAGCATCTAAACAGCCCACATCTCTTTTCATTTTTTTAACTCTATAAATGATGTGCTGGTCACAAAATTAAAACATATCATCATCAGCAGATGTACGGATACAAATAATATGATGTTTACATTTCAACAACAAAACAAACAAAAAATGACAAACTCAACCACTTCACTCAGAAAACTGTTTTATATTGGCTGCTGTAAATGGTTACAAGATTTCATAACTAAAAATTGTATAGTTCCTAAATGAACAGACACAATGTTATGAAGTTCTGTCAACAAGTCAAGTCATCATATACAAAGAAACAAGTGAGAGGTTTACAATGGGTACTGCTGCATTATGCAGTTGTTTTTGATACCTGTAATGAATTAATCTTGATGATATGATGTCCTAATTTTCTTGTTGCCACCACTGAAACAGAGAATTTTTCCTCACAGATCTGTCACTACTGACCCTGATTTAAAAAAAAAAAAAATATAAAGACCATGGGAATAAACTGCTTTTATCCTATTACCTGTACATGTATTTAGCTATTTATTAGCAATTGTCTTTAAGTTCCATCAATTCCTGAATTTCCCTTAAGTTATTCACTTTTTTTCCAATGGCTGCTCTAATTCAAACATTCAATGTTTCTTTCAATTAATACTACTTGTCTTTGGTGTGGCTTGTGTGTATGTTTTATAATTTCCGTCCTCTTGAAACAATGTCTTTTATCCGCCAATATAGCCAGAACTACATAAAAGCCAGTTTAAGCAGTGCTGGCCATCCAAACACAAATTACATGAATAATCCACAAAGTTTTCATAGAACTTCAAACTAGTCATTATTGTCTTTCTAGTTTAACCACATCCTTTCCTCAAAACCTTGTAAAGACAACTGACTCAAAAATTGCAGTGATGTCCCAGATGAGTTTCCTCCCGCTACAATGAATTTGAGGTAAAACCTGTCTAATATCCTAGTATGCAGTCTAAATGTGGATAGTCATCTTTCAAACAGGTCTTACTGTTCATTCCATACATCTCCTAAATATCACTGCAATGCCTGAGCAAGATAGCCCTAATAAGCAAATGAAAAAGAAAAAAAAATGTTATTCTCTCTGTCTTATATTTCATTTACATGTAAAACATATGTAACACTACCATTATCTTATACATGATGGATATGAACTGCATGTGCTGACAATGGAGCTACATTATTGAAGTGATATAATAAAATACTGAGGATAAAAAGTAAAAATGGGATTTTACCAAGAATATTCATCTACATGTATATTGTGAAGGTTTCCTATGCATGGCAAATTAAGTCCAAGGCTGCCTTGAAGAATTTGACTGATGTTTGACATATGACTTGCAAAGTATTCTAATGAACCATGACATGATGACATAAGAAAAGAAAATAGTGCATAAAGTAACCAAAAACTTTGTGACATAAAAAGAAAAAGATTTCATTAAATGAAAGAAATGGACACTAAATAATGCAACTGTATAAAGCTGGTAGTGAACCTTCCACAATGTGTGACCAGACACAAAATTGAATTCAACATTATCTAACAATTCTTGTACACTATAAGAGTACTGTCGAAAACCTCTGATCATTCTCAGTTGTATAAAATACACTTATCAAACTTGCTTATTTTGGAAAACCACTAATCTAGGAATACATAAAAATCATAAAAATGTTATTGGATGCCTTGAAACTCATGCATATCAACACTTATTGAAATTTATAGAGCATCTCCCACATTAAAGTGTTTCACTTAATCAGTTTAAAATTCTTTTGCTTCAATATATAATGGCATACATGAAAACTGATTTTAATGCTTCTCGCAAAATATTTAATAAGACTTAGAATATATTTGTTAATATTAAATGCGTGAAATCCAGGATCAGACAGAAAACAATGAAGTAAATGTACAAATCCATGATAAAAGATTTATTTCATTTGTCTTTTTTCGCAAGACATCAGCAATATAAAATAAGCGCTGAAACTACTTAAATCATGTTGTCAGTATTCCTCTCACTTGGTATCGGCTAACTTTATAATAACAATTTTTTTTCTTTTTCTTCATCATACTTACTTGACCCTTGTGTAATTCATACTCCTCAACACTTTTTACTGAGATGCATAGACATGCATCACACAAACACCAAACCCTCTGAGGTGATTACTCTGTTCATTCTAATTTGGGGGGGGTCCTGGAGGTGATTGCACAAACAAATCACTTCTCAGCCATCGGTTTATCTTCTTTCCAGCTTATCAATATGTGTATATTACAAAAACTAAGCTTGCTGAGACGGGAAAAGAAGGATAATATAAGGTTGAGAGTACTAAGATGAAAGCAGTTCAACATAAGTACAGAGTGAGAGATGGAGATTGTTCAAAATGTACACCCGACATAAGAAATGTACAATGTTTACGATTTATGAGACATAATATGTACATGTAATTATAAAGAAAATGTATTACTACCACACAAACTAATACCTTTCATCAAGCACTTTATTCTGAAAACAGAATTCTAATTCTAAGGATTGTGCCCAACCTGGACAAAGTAAGAAATATTGCTTGCTCTAGGCTGTTAAAAATTGCCACTGTCTTCAGGTTTTACAGAAATGTAATGAAACAATCCAAGGATGGTTAGATGATATTTCTGATAGCCACACTATGTCATTAAAATAGAACAGCAAAGTTATACTTGGACCCTGCATATATATATATTTTTTTTTTCTGTTTCTTTAATCAACTGGGTCATTTCACTGTTGATTCCTCAAATTATAAGAATTTCCTCAAATGACTTATCTGGTGCCTTGGTGAATTTACTCAATTAAAAGTGAAAGTCAACAATTGGCGGATTTTTAATACACCTTGCATGAAAAAAGAAGCATAATATATTGACATCATTCAACTGAACAGCAGGGCATATCTTAAAATGTATATATGTAAAATTTAAAAGACTTTCCCACAATACTGGGAAAATATATGTTATGACATGGTGCAAATAGATTTCCTATAAAATGATAATATGACAGTACATAAATAGGCAGAATGAACAAGATATTGGTGGTTATTTTAACAATTTGTGCCCAATATTATTCATACAAATGTATGATTGAATGAAATGAAATGGTCATGAACTTAATAACCATTATACCACAATCAGTGTTGTTTTATCTCATACACTAAATATTCAGCAAACAATGGAACTGATTCAATAAATTCAATGGAGAGAGATGCTACATATCTCAATGGAGCCTGCATAGTTCTTCTAATCTTAAAATACATTTGCTATAAGGTTTTAATTCTAAAACACGGGAAATCCACTACAACACAACTTGAAAATAATACTCAATGGTACTGACCAATATACAGTCGAGTCCACGCAAACCGAACTCTGATAATGCGAATTTCTGATAATTCGAATAAAATGGAACAATAGATTTTTTTTCCTCTTTGTGCCCATTAAATGCGTCTCGCATAAATCGAAGCCACTGCCGCGAGTTTCTTTTAAATCGAAC
>JBCAUA010000001.1:314581-337279 GCA_038406235.1 Peronia verruculata | reverse complement strand
TTCCAATAAAAAATAGCCACACAATATGTGAAAATGTGACGCATGGTTTAGCAATTTTGTGAACCACGAAAAATAATTACGTCCACATGCGAAAAAAATTCCGGAGAGAATGAGTTAAATATGGCTATGCTGGTCTAAAGAATTGAGCTGCCACTTCATCAATGATTCAATGACCGTTTACAGGAAAATCAGGTCAACCGGGTAGTAAATCTGAAAATTCAGATCAATCAGAAAAAAAAAAAAAAAAACCTGGACAGAAATAATATGCCAAAAGATTGAATGTCTAATATTCATTCATTCATTCATACACACACACACACGTGCACGCATGCATGCACACACACACAAAACTGACTTTTTTCCTCCTTAGATGTTTCCTGACATAACCTCAAAGATATCAGAAGCTCACCCTCTTTGTCCAGCAATGGCCTATTTGCTTTCCCAATCATCTGCAGAACATCTGTGACAGGGTAATCCTCATACCTTAAGATGTAAGAAATTATGATCAGTCACAAGAATCTGGTCTTTTGTGGTTAATTACTTTCTACATGAAAAATATTCCCTTCATTGCTTTCAAGCATAGTAGTCATGCTCAAAGGACTATGTTCTTTGAAAGTTTTGATTCACAATGAGCACTTATGATTCATTATTCTTCCACTCCTTCTACATCACATTATCAAGAGACAATTTAACAATGCTCCACCCCCTCCCCTCCCCTAATGTAACTAATTCAATGTTTGAAGGTTTCTAACCTCAGTAATATGCAGATACTAGCAAATGAAAGAACCAAATTTAAACACACTCAACACAATGAAGATTTGTTTTTAACATATCATTTCATGATATTAAAAAATTCGGCTGACAGAAAAGAATGATAGTTTAAATACTTACGAGTGCATCTTGCCGTCGTAATACTGGGTGTCCATGACAATCACAAGATGAGAGGATACATTGATGCCCCATGCTAAGCCTCTGGCCACTACCACAACTTGCACAGCACCAGAACTGAACAGCTGTTCCACTATTCTTTTCTCTCCCTCTGACAAGCCTTCGTGTAGGTAGCCCACTCCATTGGCTAAGGTTTCTTTCAAAGTCTGCAAAAATAATACAAAATGTAACAAAAATTGCAGTGTATTTTCTACACCAGGAAAAAAAAAACAACAAACAAACAAAAGAACATTAAAATTCAACATGATGGTTACAAGTACCAGTAGATTCAAATTTTTGTTCTAGCATCATTCTATCATACATGTCCCAACAGAGAAAAACAACAACAACAACATCATCATCAAAAAAGCAAGGAACGCCCACTCCCGACATGTACAGAATTAAAAACAATAATTTTAAAAAAAATAGTCTTAAACACACCAATTAATTGTAATGAATGTCTTTCCTTTCCAAACAATCATGATTACAGTTAAAATGTACAGATTTAACAGGCATATACTATGGTCAATATAATTTTTTAAAATTCTTGTCTACATTTATCAGCTTTAGTGAACTACTGAGATGTTTAGTGTACATCATGTGCAAGTAGTACTCACCAGATCACTGATCTTGTCCAAGAAAGGAGTAAGATCATCTTCTGTCACATGCAAGAATCGACTGTGTGGTTTCTCATCAGCCCCAACCTGCATTTCAGCTGCAGCACAAGTCAGAATGTCAATGGCTGTCAGTTTAGTCTGTTTGCGTGAGGGCACAAAAAGCAGAACTGGCTTCTTTGGGGAATGTCTCATGATGGCCTGATAGCTGGGCTTGGCCATGGCAATGATGCGAGAGGCATTGTGGGACACATTGAAACCCTAGGAAATAAAGAATGATACAAGTTTTAGGAAAGGAATCTTGAGTGTAGCGTTAAATAGTATTACTGGTTAAATGTATTACACAAATATTAACCCAAGAACTGCGAACCACTCATTCAATACATTTTTTTTTGTTTAAATTTGAGAGAAAAAAAAAAGTTTCCTAAAACACAGAAAAGAAAAATATGCAATCCCTAAAATAATAAATCATTAGATGGTTTGAATTTTCTTTGAAAGAACAGTCTTTGATCGACATCTGATACCAAAGCATTAATGCACACACCTTGAGTAAGTTAGACAAGGTACATATGAGACTGACTAATGTCCCATGTTATCAAGCTCAGTAACTTTACCTTGAAAGTCAGAAATCACAAAAAAATAGACCAGACAACAAAATAGCCAGTACTTACTTGAATGTGAAGCTCAAGGGGTACAGGCCGCACATTGGGATGGAAGTTGAAAAAAGCTGATGTTGGGCAACCCAACCACTGGGCAATGTCTTTTGCATTAGACAGAGAGGAACTAAGGGCAACTATACGAATGTTCCGCTCCAGCTGAGATGAAATGTAACGCATCCTGGAACAAATCACCTCCAACACAGGCTGTGGAAGAGAATTTAAATCAATTTTTTTTTTTTTTTCATCTCTGTCAGAATAGTTATGTTTTTCATAATTATCATTGTATGTAAAAAAAAAAGTTAACTAACACATGTATCTTAATCAAAGAAACACTTTTGCAGAAATGCAAATTTCTCATTGGCAACAAAAATTGGAGACAAGAAAACTTTCAATGTCATGGCACAAATGCTTTTACATATACAGAGCATGATGATTATTATTTTTTCAACTAAATGATTAAGATACTTTGCAGGTAATATGAGAAAGAAAATTACCATACTTCTCTCCACCATATTTGTGATATCTTTCTAACAATAATAAAACTACTCACTCCCATTTCTCCTCCAATAAGATGCAGCTCATCTACAATGAACAGGTTCACATTCTGCACATTTTTCCTCTGTTTCCACCTTCTGGACAAAACGTCCCATTTGTCGGGGGTACTGATGATGATGTTTCCCTGTAAAGTAAATGAAAGCACATTGTCACGCTATTCATTTAATTTAACTCTGTGACGACAAGAAAGCCAACTTTTATTTTCCACACCACAGCAACTTCTGTGATATCAGTGCCGTGCTGCCGCCCTTGTCTTTAACAATATGAATAAATATAAAATTTGCACATGTTGAACTGTCATTTATGAGAGAAGAAGAAGCTAACTGTAAGTTCTACTGCTCCGTCTCTCTCTCTCTCTCTCTGGCACTTGAATGATTATAATTTTACCAACACATACAACAAACGTTGTTTTTTTTTTCTTTTAAAACAAAATACCAAAATACAGCCCAAAGAATCGCACATTGCTGACATAGCTATAATTCTTTGATGTGCAAGTCCAAATTCTAAATCAATGAAACTTTATGTCACAGGACAAAAAACTTGTACAGTATCTTAATTTCAGCCACATATGCCTGCAGAAGTAAAAGCTCATCAAGTTTTATATCATATCTTTCTCTTTTATTTGCCTGAAATAAAACTGTTATAAAAAAATGTTCTAGGCAAGCACATCTCATGTTGGCTGTATATTAATGACTGTCTACTAGTTAATTATCACCCTCATGTTTTTTGTTTTTTTTAAAATTATATTTACATGCAAAATGGCCAATTGTTACCTTTGCCAAGAGTTTTAAGTCTGTGCCTGTCTCTCCTGTCAGTAGTACAACTTTCTTTCCCAGAACCCCGGCAAACTTGTTGTGCCAGTCTTGGTAAATCTGTGAGAGAAAAACGAAGCAATTTTTGGCAACCTTGTGTGCTGTTGCAATTAAGTATGTGGACTCTCAATACATAAATATTCACAGAAAAAGAAACAAATTGATTAGCAAACTCCATTCCTGTGCATATGAAGAACCAATGGTTCAGTAAAATCTGACATGTACAAATATTAATTTCTTGATGTATTTAGAGCAGTTAAAATACAGAAATAAAAACTGTCCAGCAAACAGGGGACAATGAAACAAAAATGTCTTCAATATTTGGAATGATTTCCATAGTTACAAAAAAAAAAAATAATAATAAAATGCGATTACCTGCTGGGCTAGGGCATCAAGAGGTGCCACATAGACACACCGACCCTCTGGATTTTGAGAGAACAATCTGAGTACAGCAAATTCTCCACAGATTGTCTTGCCACTACCAGTAGGTGCTCCCACAAACACATTGTCATCACTGTTGTAGATGGCATTAAAAACTGTAAAGAGAAAAATTTTCATTAATGCACACTCCGCCAAAAAATATGAATTAGGGAAAATCAGAATTAAGGAGTAGGATTTACCATTGTGTTATTTTATGACCGGAGCATGAATTAAAATTGAATCTGTTGTATCAGGAAAAATGTTTTCCGTGTCAATTTTATGATCCACACAGTAGAAATCTAAAATCTACAATAAAAAAAAAATATATATATGCAGGCCCATATGTATAGGTGGGTCAATTTGAAATCAACTGTCAACTAATAGATTAGATGCTTGTTGCAATTCTTTGTCAAAATAAAGCCCCAACCTGATGAATAATACTGATTTTTAATAAATAAAAATTTTCAAACTATGTGCCATGAGACAGTAATATTAAAGGATACCTTGTGTCTGGATGGGGTTAAAGATAGGGAATTTCTTGCTGTAGAGTGTTTCAAACTTGGGGTTTCTCAAAGCAGTGATAGGAAGTGGTTGCAAATCCAGCAACTCAGTTGGGGGTGGATATCTCTCAGGCAGAATCAGATGGCGGAAAGAAACTGGCAGCTGGGTTTCCGCACCTGTTGACATGCAATTTTATGCAATATAGAAATATCCACAGCTAATGCGTGGAATTTTCATTCAGTCAAACTGTGAAGTGAGATGTGTTCGATACATAGACTGAGTAACAAACAAACATGGGAAAGGAACATGTATTAGTTTCATTTGATCTTAGCAATCCAGAAACACATAATTATATTGCATAGATACTGAAGCTCAATGCCATTCTCCATCAGTCAAATATCCATTGCTTTAAAATTTCTCTTCAGCTGTCAAGGATTAGTACAGGTTAGCACATTTCTAGAGAAGTTATATGTCTTCTGCATGCTTCAACAAATTTTGATAATCAACATTCTGTTTTAGCCCATCTGAATAATTTGGTTCTATCTTGTCACATTTACTCATAATAGCAACGAACTGACAATGTTACGATAGAATACAGACCACCACCTGTTTATCTCACCATCCTTAGCAAACAAATTATTCAGACTGCTACCTAATTTCTATCTTCAATCAACTAGATAAGCTTACCTAACCACCTGTCAGAGACAACTCTGATGAAGTACTGTGGGGGTAGAGGCTCAAACACTGGCACAAAGAATTTCACCACATGTTCATCTGTGGCAAATTTACTGAAACAAAACAACATACATACTCATGCTCAAAATGACTGAAGACCAGTTGGTATGAAAATTATTGGATGAGACTGCCTGAAAAAGTGACATTTAAAATTAGTCTAGAAACCTATAGAATTACACTGGTATACCTTTAAGACACTCATTTTATGATCAAAATAAAATCAAATTTCTGTTGATGCTATAGTGCATACAAGCAAGCAAAGCAACTTAAAAGCACTTAGCAGACATAAAGTCAGACTCAATATCATTATTATTCACACTTCATAGTTCCCAACATGCACCATTTTAGAAACCACAGAAATCAGAAACAAAAGCTGCATCACAAAAAGATTTGATAATGGCAGTAATACCATCTTGACAAACTTAATGAAACTGTCAGAATTCTAACAATTAGCCACAATTTTGCAGGAATGGAAAATGCACTTTATTTAAGCAACTGTGTATGTCTCACACCACTCCTCTGCCCTGATGCTTTGTAAGCCTTGTCTGCTGCCAATATATGAATAAGAATGACTCATGTTTTGCTTTCTACATTATTCCTTGTATACCTTTTCAGAAGGAAGTACTCATGATGTAAAATTGCCTCGCTGTCCACATCTTCCACCAGTATCCAAAAAGCCTGAGAACAAAAATTGAGATCCAGATTCACACTGATGCAAAAACATCAGGTTTCAAGAAACATTTAAACTATTCCTGAAATGGATGCATTATTATCATTATTACAATAAGTTTAGTAAAATGCACAAAATATTTTTATTTCCTAAGAGGTGAACATTTTTTTTGTTATACCTCTCCTGAGCTCCACTTTGCGTACAAAACTGACTAAAAGAAAGCTCACGTTGAATAACAGCACTCAAATAAATGGAGCTTATGTTGCAAATTAAACAGAACCTTATGGTGCAAATAACTTTACCTCAGAGTTGCCATGCAATTTTTCTTCCCACTGAAAGTCTGGAGTGATGGTCAGCTCAATTTTCAGAGTTGATCGAGTGATGGGCTGGATGTGTACAGACAACTCCAGACGTGGGAACTGGCGGATGAACTTGTGGATTGGCTGGAATAAATATAATTTTTTGAAAAAGTTAATATCACAAGATAACATAGCTGGTGAAAACACAGCAATAGATGCACGTTGAAAAAAGACAATTTAAGTCAGAGTGAAATTGACAGAAAATATATAAATCAGCATAGATAAAGAAATCATAGATTTGAGCACAAGACACACAACACTCTAGAGCTGAAAATATTATACTAATTAATCAAAGAGGAACAGACATAACTTTGTAATTATTTTTGTTCTTAATCTGTAAAACAATGAATTGATAGAAAATGAATCAATGATAGTATTCTAGTCCTCTATGTCAATATCATTACTACACAAGAGAAAATAATATATCTTACCTTTCCCATCTTGGGCAAACGCAGTAGTTCTCCTATCTCATTGTGATTCAGATCATAAAGCCTTTCGAATGGGAAGTTCTTCTTTTCAATCTTCTTTATCACCTGCTCTGGAATTTTTCTGAACTGTCTTAATGGTGTCATAGACTGCCACCTGAAAATGAGAGAATACTGTGAACAACTCATACAGACTTAACCATCTTGGAAAGTAATATGAAATGTCATAAAATATTAATACTAGGTGTGAACAATTTTAAGTAAGAGAAGAAAATGTGCTGTTTCACAATAAGACTAAAATGACAATTAAACAAAAGATAATTATCAAACCAATCACATATCTATGTGTTGTGTCCAGTATAAAAAACTGATGGAAACAGTTACAAAGTGCAGGACAAGAAATGTCATAGGCTGACGAAAAATGTTTAAGTATACATGCAAATCTGTTAAATCCTATTGCTTAGCAACTGTTTGTACAACTTACATTCTCTTGTCCACCATTTTACATAGAGCCAGAGCTTTGTCCACCAGCTGTGCCCATCCATGGTGTAGGCAAATCTCAAAGAGGGCTCTCATCAGACGGCCAGCTGACTGAGTGATAAAAACCATGTCCACCATCAAGGCAAATCCTTCCAGTTTCAGCTGTGATATGTAAGCCTGGAGCAGTACATTTACCTGTCAAGATATATGGTGTAGAAAACAATTAAAAAGAAGCATCAAAAATAAGCAACAGCTGATAACAATCAACATGCATTGACAACATGTAGAGGTTTTGGATGTGCAACCATATTAGAGGAACGAAGAACATATTCTGCAGTATTATAATTTACACATAACTACCTTTGCACTTGGTTCTTCAATGCTCTCTTTGATGGGGATGGGAACTCTTTCCAACAGTTTCATCAATTCCAACTTTTCTTCCTGTGGGGGAAAAGAAAAAAAGATGAAAGAAATGTCAGGTGAAAAAAAAAAAAAAAAAGAAGGAAGCAAGAGAGATATAGCATCATATTTTTTTTTTTCCTTTTGCTCTGAACAGAGACTGTCCCACATGGAAAGGCTTTCTTACAAACTAATAATCTCTAAAAACAAATATATTTTTAATAAAATTCAATAAATCAACACAACCCAATTTCCAACTGTAAAAAAAAAAAAAAAAATGAATGATGCACACACAAAAAAAAAAAAAAAAAGAGAGAAAACCAAGGCCAAGAAAACTGTAAATCAAAATGTACATGCCAGTCAGTATAAATGACATATAGTTATTGAAAAAAATAAATGAATAAATAAATCTTTCAGCATATTTTACAAAATTCCCTGATAAACATTAAGCTGCTGTATTCAAAATACCTATGGGAGAAAATGGAAAAAAATAAATAAATAAATAAAAATAAAAACAAAAAAATGAATAACATGATAAAAAACAAAAGAATAAGAATCTTTGCCATACTTCTCTGACAGTGATGTACTTGAATTCAGCTGAGAGAGAGAAGACCCTGAAGAGTTCAATCTCACTGAGTGTGGGCTTCAGAAGTTGGTTGTACGTGGCCATGCTCTCATTGGTGATGTAGTAGTGGCTGGCAATACGACCCAGCTCACTGACCTGTGAAACATGAGAGAGATCTTATTTTTTAAACAAACATTTGTTGAAACACTATAGCAGGGGGAAAAAAAAAGGCACATCATCACAGAAACATCATTTACCTCCAACATGCTAAATAAGTTTATAATAGCACGTATTATATCCAGGGATGTCAAACTGTTTTCACCAAGGTCTGGTGGTGTTCGGTTCAGTAAGACACTTCTTAAAAATCTAGGCCTTTCTTGTGAAGAGAACTTTTGATTGTTTTGAGGGAAATCAAGTTTTGACAGGATCCTGGGATGGGACTAAAATATAATACTTCTAGTGGAAATTCCAAGAACTATAGAGATTCCACAGACAGTGCAATCATCAAAATCACTGAGCGTAACCAGACTATATCTATTTTCAAGATCTAGATCTCGATCATGGATAACTGTCATCTTACATTAGCCTTTCTAGGACCAAGGGCAGATTATTTATTCTAGTTAGTACTCTGATGTGCCAATTATCCATCAACAACTCTCATGCAACCATTCCACTGCATGTTGTCAGGTGTAATAAATTAAGTGCTGTGATCTTTGACTCTCATTCAGAGCATGAGCAAACCACTTATATATTTACAGTTTCACTATTTTCATGCAGGATTTTTATTGGAAAATTATTATAAAACCCTGATTGTCTTGTAAACTCAAAGGTCAGCAGTTGAGTGGCCAAAAGCAGGAAAATCGGTGGCAACCAAAAAGTCAGAAATCTAAGTTGGAAGTTTGACATCCCTGTAAATTATCAGTTTGATCTGAGTTCATGCAGGAAGGTGTATTGTGGTGAAATAGATAGGCTGAGCCCCATGAGGTAAGTGTTACATCTGCCAAACTGGCCCTAAAATTAAAACATAATTTATAAATATATATCTTATAAAAAATATTCCACTTCCGCAAGCCATCAAAACAGTGACACATTTTGGAAAATAATTATACAAATATGAAATTCCACTAGACAAACAGAAGAGGATGACAGTGTAACCTTGTGCAGCATATCAAGATCAAGAGCAGATGTAGTAACAGAGGAGACAACTGATCATTCTAACTCTGTAGACTTTCACTAAGGCAGCATTCCTGTACTAGCACAACACACTTAAACTAAACTGTACTGAACTCACCATCACCCATCATGTAAATCTGATGGAAAATGGAAACCTACCTGCAAGTTTCCAGTCTTTCTGTCATACTTCAGGAGTCCATTTTTGTCAAGCATGCATGCTGCAGTGTGAACCAGATCCTTCCTCCTCTGTTGCAGCAATGGGTCTTCCTTCAATGTGTCATGTGATACCCCATATAGCGAAGGATTACGCAGCATACGGATGTAAAGATATGTGTATCCTGTTAAAAAAAAAACAAACAAAAAAATTCCTGAAGCATCTGTTCCTCATATTAGAGTCTTGAGGGCTTTAAAAGCAAATAGTGCTAAACCAAGCTGAACAGAAAATGAAATACAATATATGCACAGATGAATCATATTTACATACCAAGAGTTGTTACAGAGGCAAAGCAGAAAAATGATAATGTTAACTTTCAGGCAATGACCATTCATGTCAGATGACTGAAACTTTAAGTATTAAACTGCAACATTTTTTCTACCATGACAACTGCTTATCACACAATATTTGTGAAGAAAAAAAAAAAAAAAAGAAAAATGAGTAATATTGCTACAATGCCATATTATTATCATAGGAATACTTACCAAGCCAATCTACAGCTTCCTTTATGTTGTGAACTGTTCCAAGGACTACTTCAGCATTGAGGTTGTCAGCCAGCTTTGCAATGAACTGACTTTCAATAGGCAGCTGTAACGAGTGAAAAAAAAAAGCAAGATGAAAAAAAGATGAAAACAAACACTAAAAGAAGCAAAAATGTTCTAATTTGATTTTAAATTCTGAGAGGTTAAGTTTTGAAATGAAACATTTAATAATGTGTGACATTAAAAACAAAGCAACTGAAGAAAATAGGAAAATGATTACCCCCAAGTCGTGACAAATATTGCTCACACTGTAAGCATAACTGGCTCTCATAATGCTCTCAATACAACAGTGTATGTTTTAAATTATTAAGTTCCTACCTGTTGATTCATCAGTGAGAGGTAGTATTGGAGCTCACTATGGTTGGTGATCATGATGCCTTCTCCTTTTGTGTCATATTGAGGTCGACCAGCTCTTCCAAGCATCTGTGAAACAAAAAGAGAAAGAATGGCTATTTTTCTACATAGTACAGCTAGTCAGCATGTCTTTTTTTCTTGATTAGGGTCTTGCAATGGTACCTTTCTTGATAAAACTGTCACTGTCAGAAATAAAAAAAATCTTGATCAATAATGCTGGAACCCTCATGACTGGAAGAGAATGTCTGATACTGCAAATCCTAATGTATTACCAACAGACAATCATAAACGAAACAAAACTTTAGTTCACATATTTGAAGTCTTTAAAGTTACTGTATTGATCACATAAGAACAAGAAAAAAAAAAATGAACAAAAAAAATGAACAGGGCTTTCACAAATATTTTGTGAATGAAACTATATGATTCTCATGATAACCTAAATTAAACCTAATTTTTTATCCACCCCTTTCCTGAACTAGATATAATGTCTTATTATACTCTGTATCTTACCTGCAACACATCCAATGCACTGAGCTCAACCCATCGACCTTTCTCAGGGTTGTAGATCTGTGTGCCTTTGATAATGACAGTGTGAGCTGGCAAGTTAACACCCCATGCCAAGGTAGACGTGGAGACAAGAACCTGAATGTGGCGATCAGTGAATAAATCTTCCACCAGCTTACGATCAACTCTGAAGACAAGAAAAAAGTACCACCTTATAGCACTGTATCTAAAAAACAACCAAAATACATAAGGCATAAAGATCTATAACCTAACAGCATTGAATAATGCAGAGCATTTTATAGCATTAATAAACAGTACTAGAAGAAATAATTTATATACAGGATATTTGATCATTTAAACATAAAACAAATAATCATTCTTTGCACTTGATTTGGTCAGATCAAAGTAAAAACATTTATGTCTTCTGCTTTATAATTTTTTGTCTGATTCCTATTCTAACCAATAATTTACTGCACAGAAGGCTGCAAACAATTTTGTCATGTAAATCTGTAACTGACAAAACCAACTTACTTGTTCATTCCTGCATGATGAATGGCAAACCCATATGGGAGCAGATCTTTCAATTCTGTGCTCTACGGGGAAAAAAAAAAAGAAATCCAATAATCTACCAAGCATCCAAATGTCAGGGATGTTATATCAAAAATTGGAAAATTTTGCAATTTGTAACATTACACAAACACCCATTTTTCTTGCTTGGTAATCATATCATGTGCATAAACTCGATAAAAGTACTGTAAAACTCAGCTGAATGTGATAGCCAATGCAATGAAGCCCAATCAAAAGCGTAGATCTAGGCTATATTTGGGATTTGACACATGTGACTAAGCAAAAATCTTTGTAGTTTTGCTAATTCGGTGTTTTTCTTTATTATTATTAATTTATGAGAAACCTGAGATTTTAAAAATGTTTATAATCTCATACAAGGAGCAATATTTTCTTATTCAGAGATGACCGTTCTTTCAATTTTTGTGACATAAAAACAATGATATCAGACCATCCTCACATTCAATCCTCCATTTCTCTGTTTGACTTCGCACTCATTCTGACTAGTCACCAGACATTTATCCATTTGATAATGAAACTGGAACTATACGTACCTTCACCTGATCAGCTTCCTCTCTCAGAACAACCGTGGAGGCTGAGCCTTCCTTCATGAACAGACCCAGAGTATCCTTCTCTAGACACATATCTCTTATTGTGCGAGCAGTTTTTCCTGTCTCTTTCCTTGAATGAACAAAAATGAGCACCTAGCACAGAAAGAGAAAGAGAGAGAGAGAAAAAAAAGTTACCAAATATTAGAGATAATACTGATTGATGGTAAATTATGACACAACTTACTACCGTAACTTTTGAGATTGAAAATCACTTTTAGTTTATTTCTGTGAAAAATTTGGATTAACTCTTTAAAACCAGAATTTTTTTACACGTTCTGCTGGAGTTTATTTCTTTTACAGAGGTGCAGAACAGGGTATGTTAAAGAAGAAAGCATGTAACCCTTGTTGTACATGAATCATGTAGGCTAAGTATTATACATCATATTCAAGACAAATGAATGAAGACTACAATGCACATGATATAAACAATGAAGAACCCCAAAAATGTTAGCATTTTGTTAGTTTGAAATTTTTTTTTCTTAGTTTACTTACCACTGGAATCACTCAGATCAAATCTAGATCTAGAATCTAGAACTAGATCTAGTTAAGTATCACTATCGATATCTGATTCACTATCTGAATCACTTTTTTGAAAGGTTTGGAACAATTTCGTTGCTTCTTGGCTTGAAAGCCGACGTGGAAGCCCCACAAGGCCCAGGCTGTTGACTTGCGTTGCTCATGACAACGGTTTTCTGCCCCTAAAACACAACACAATTATCACAAACTTCTCTGAATACGAAAGGAAATCGAAACTAACGCCAAAGAAGGTTGAACCAGATGTGAACGTTTATTTAAATAGCTATAGCAAAACTGGAACTAAGAAAACCGCCGAAACAAATGGGAAATTGGATCTACGGCGTTGAATCGTTTCCGCACTTGCGCAGCCTGCGTAGCATGTTATAAAACAGAATACATAGGGGAAAGAGGAGGGGGGGGTTTAAATTGCTTTAACAATTCCTGATTTCTCCAAGCTTCTAAATACATAATTTAGTCATAAGATAATACCTGGTTCTTTCCAGCATGCTCAATGACTTTTTCATAAACAATGTCATTCATGAGCTGGAAACGTTTGATAGCTTTTTTTTCTGTGATGCCGATAAATTGTTGCTCCAAAGGCACTGGTCGGAAACTGTTGTCAAAGAAGAACAAACCCTCTCTGGGATCCACACGCAGGAACACCGCAACATCCTCATAGTTTGGAAGTGTGGCACTGAGCCCAATCAGCCTGATATCTTCTTGAGTGGTCTCAATGGTTCGAATGGTTCTGTTTAAAGAAAAAAAAAAAATTCACTTATTAATTTTTCTTACATATTTACATTACACACTAAAACAGTAATATGCTTTTAACCAACCAAAGGGAATATGCTAGTTTGTATCTAATCTTAATACAATAACTACTTTATACTACTCTGAGGGAATGAATGATTTTTGTGGGCATTTATTTTATCTAAATTGGCCAGACATATATCAAATGTTCTTTAACGAGGAAAAGGACAAAATCAATCTGAACATAGAATTGAAAGTTTGTTACATCATTGAGAAGTCCTATCTTGTAGATAGTTTCTATATTTTATACAGCTGCCTAGAAAAGTAGACTTACCTCGCAACTAAAGCTTCCAGAACGGGTCCTCTGTCATCATGAAGGAGATGAATCTCATCCTATAAAGTAAAAATTATATTCTCATTAGAAGATCGGTATTTTCTTCAAATGATACTCAACAAATCAGAAACTTGCATGCTGCTTTAATAATTTATACAGTGTACATGTACAGCTACAGAAACGTATGTGCACTTATGTGGATCAACTTTAAGAAAAGACACACAAAGGCAAACCCATAGATAAATTAATATATTGTAAGTCAAGAATATAATTTACCAAATGAGTTATTGTTAAATGCAAAGACTAAAATACTTACAAATATCACCAGCTTCACAAACTGCGTGTATGTCTTCTCTCCCCCTTTTCTGGTTATGATGTCCCACTTTTCAGGGGTACACACTATCACCTGCGTGGCTGCTATCTGTTCTCTGGTCAACTGATGGTCACCAGTCAATTCTGCTACCTTCAAATTGTAGGTGGCCAAACGCTGTCAAGATGAAAATAAAAAACATTTCTAACTTGACTGTTTCTGATCTCATAAAAGAATGGCATAGCAACCACCAAACACCAGGTGTTCAAATGAGCATCTACAGTAAAATTATAACATCTACTGGAAAATGAGACACAAACATCCATTATAAATATATGGCTATATACTTAACAGACTTTAACCGCAATAGGAAATATAGTGGATTATATCAGGTGGAAAAGTTAGTGTTGCCAATTTAAAATCAAAACTTTTAAAATGAAAAAAATTACATGCTTCTGGGATTATTGGGAAATACATTATTGATCATAAGACAGGAACAGTGTTGCCTTACCTCTGAGAAGTTACCAACCATCTCTTGAGCAAGAGACTTCATGGGTGCAATGTAGATTATCTTGAAGTCATCAGCATTAATAGTTCCATCTGTGTTCACATGTTTCCCTATCTCCCGCATGATAGTTAGCAGGGCAACATTTGTTTTACCAGCTCCCTGGTATGGAAAAGAATAAAATTGAAAATGATTCTGTTTGGAAGCTAATGAAAAACAGAAAAGAAGTGGGATTAAAAAAAAATAATAATAATAAAATTGAGACCAATTTTACAGTATTGTATAAATCTGTACATACTGAAAGTTTTTATTAAATAATGCCCATAAAAGCCAAATCATTCACCATATGCATGGTCAAGAATTTCTTATTTCATAAAGTCAGTTATTTCTCATTCTGAGCATATCACATGAATGACTTACTGTTGGTGCACAAAGGAGAAGATTTTGGTCCGTTTCAATGGCTGCATGGAACAAGCGACTCTGAATGCGATTCAAACTTTTGAAACCATCAAATGCTGGCTGAGCATATTTGGGCAGGCGATCAATTGAAACAAGATTCTGTGAAGAGATGACAAAGATAAAAATATAAATTCTAAACATACACTATAAATAACACAAGAGGCGAACCATGTTATAAACCAGAGTGTACGCTGCAATTTTCTTTACTAAGTCTTGATTCTGCATGACATTTTTAGAATGGGTTGTCATTAGTTCTTCCATCATTCTTTTGCCATAAATCCAAAACAAATATTTAAATCTTACTTAGAGCTTACCATATTGCCAGAATTTTGTTTCCAACAACCAAATATGCTCATAGCTGCCAACCTTTCCAAAACAAAAAAACAAGACTCCAACCGTGCCGAGTGTGAACACCGGGCGGGAAACCCCATTCATAAGAGAAGTAATACATGAAGACTTTACCCAAAAAATCAAAGGATGAAAGGCACCTTAAAAAAGGATCTAATGTAATATGCTTCTACTTGAATAAAACTTACCAATTTCTGCAGCCCTCTAGAAAGAAAACAATCTATCTAATCATAGTACATAGATCACAGTCTTTAGAAAAGACTTTCTGCAGTGAAAATCATGAACACTTAAAGGAGGCACAGGTTTTGGGCGTGCTATCCTTTTCTTTTTCCATCTTATATTCCCAAGATCAGTCCCTTTGTCCTCATTGCTGCATTATTGACACGCTGAGCACTCCCGAGATCGTCAATAGCGTTCTTACTACATGTATCACTATCGGAATCAACTGTCACATTATTTTCAAACTCTCCATCAAATTAATCCCAAGACATCTCACTTGCCGAGTCCTCTTCATTGCTGATCTTTCATACTGCCATTTTCTTGGTTCTATTCACACAAAAACTTTGATTGTAAACACAAACTTCTTCAAATCGCACTCCTTCCGGCGTATTTTGAACAGGATGTCACTCTTCTGCGACTAAAAACACTTTCCATACTTTCTCTGGAGCAGTCATTGAAAAAAAAGCAAAAAAAAAAACCAGCTAAATCTAGACATACCCCCAATTGTTGTTACACCAGCGACGAAAATTCATGGCACACTTTGTCGAAAGGGTTACACATTCTCGTGTTTGCTGACTTTTGACTTTTGATTAATTCATGTAGGCCTACGGGCTTTTGCTCACTCTAGAAAACCAGAAAACGTATTTTCTCAGGCAAATACAGATTTCCAAACTCCCGGTAAAAAAACGTACTAAATACGTTTTTTCCGTACTGGTTGGCAGCTATGCAATAGCAATCGCACTATAAAACCAAAGCTTGAAAAGTCTACAGCAGGAAAACTACTTGAAAAAGTGTTACCCACCATAAATTTTTCCAGTTGTTCTTTCGCAGTCTCTGGCAGACCACCTACTGGCTGTGATGTGATCATCTGCCCATCAAGCTCACTGATCTTTAATAGGATGTCCTGTAACTCTTCAGTGAAGCCCCGGGCCTGCAGGAAAATGATCCAAGACATCTTACCTTCACATTTTCAGGCATCTTCACTTTATAAGAACTTTTGTCAAAGTGCTAATTTAAATCCCTTGCTTTCAAAATTCTCAAGTGCTGAATGAAGAAAGTTGAATCTAAAGTGCCATTTTTTGTTTCAGAAATACAGACCGAAGAGACAGGACCCCTTTTAAATCAAAATGATAGAACTGCTCAAAAACTTGTTGAAAACAAGTTGATAACAGATTGTGAGGGACAACTATACACTATTTATTGCTGCAAGTCAAGGTCTACACTGAATTTTCCTTAATATTCAGTCTCAAAAACTATTTTATGATGTTTATCATGTAATATATCACACTAGGCAGTAAAGAATCATCTAAGGCGCTAAAATTCCTTGACACTAATCCAAGGCTTATTTCAAAAAAGAACAATGCTGACGTAGCACAACTGCAATGATTATATCTGTAGCTTACTTCTCGCCTGGCATCCTCCAGTTGTGATTGTCTCTTGGCTACTTTATCTCTGACTTTTTCAAACTCCTTGTTGAGATCATCCATCTTTCGCCTCAGTTTGTTGGCTTCAGGTGCCTTCTCTCTGGCCATGATTCTGCTGGCTTCATCACTGAGACTGTCTAGGCCATCTTCATGGGCAGCTATATCATTCTTCACAATCTGAAAGAACAAAAAGACAGCATAATAGATATTTCCTTTTCTATTATTATATTGAGACTATTTCAAAGAATCTCACTAGATGAAATAGATCAGATGTTAAATATTTAACTAAAAAATGAACTATTTCTTTCCTAAGCTTGGCATGACAAATAATTAAGAATTACAAGACAGCAGGTCAACTCACCCTGAGTTTGGCCAGCTCAATCTCCAGCATTTTTGGATCTCCATAGACAGGCTCCAGCTCCTCTAAATCATTGTTTACAGAGTCCAGCCAGGCACTGAAGTCCCTGTAAGCCTGGTCAAACTGACCCAAGTTCAGTAGGGCAGCCTGGATGTCTCGCTGTGCAGGAAAGAGGCACAAGAATAACACACATTACAGATCATGTAATGATCAATGATACTGATGTTTACAACAATAAATGTCAATCTTAAAGTGTCAGGGCAGTTACGTGGTCAAAGAGTTGCTCAATATACTTTGGACTGATATTCTCTTCTAAACAAAAGATAAAGTGATAACATGTTGTTCATATTAAATCACCTAAACATTCTTTTCTTAAACATGACTATCAATGTCATCAGAGATATTCTGCTATTCAAGCTTTGGCTTTTGATACTTTTAGGGTTAAAAAACTATGGATAAGTGAGCAATACTAAATATCTACCATATTAAGAATTCACAAAAACAAGCATAACTAGACCTGTATGAAAATCTATGATGTACAAAATTAGAACAAATGACCTTATTGATTGTGAATAATCATTACAGCAGGAGCTTGTCTGTTCCAGATAATAAAACACTATGCATTCCTTCTCTCACATGAAAGTGAACTGAATAAAAGACATTACCATCAAAATTTACCAGTCAACTTTCATCCTCAAGTGTGATTGTGAACAACAACACACTGTCTCATTCTAGTGTAAGCATTAGGATGGAACACTGACTGACTGACTGACTGACCTGTCTGTCTCCAATGTTGGTCTGCAGTGTGTCCCACCTCTGGTTGACCTCAGCCACAGGTTCTTTGATCACAGCTGCCCTCTCAGCTGTACTGTCTTTGGTCAGTTCCTCAGCTTGCTGGTTAAGGGCTTCAACCTCTACATGCTTGGGGTCCACAACACCTTTGAACACCTGCAAAGTTTATTTATGATAGTTCTGTCAGCTTAACTCTTTCAACACAGGGAATTTTTCCCATTACTATTCCTTTCAATATGTGCAGCAAAAATCCAGAAATTTCTTGAATGCATGAATTCTGGTGGTTTTCAAGATGTTCACATTCCAATTAAATTTTTCTAGTTATATTTTGGTTGAGTTGGGGTACTGTATGCAATATATGTAATGACATGCTCAATTACACAAATGCTTGAATTACCCTAGCAACAAAACAACATGGCTGACAATGATGAACAAAAAAGTCTGAGAAGACAGAGCCCTGAGAAACTATGAAAGATTGAACTCTAGGAAGTCTCCTATCAAGTCCATATTTAATCACATTAAAAAAAAAAAAAAAAAGAAAAAGGAACGCAAGACCTACTGACTCTTGCATCAAGCTGCAACTTTTATTTTTAGATCAAAGGATAAAAGGCAAGATTATTTAACAAAGCAACACATATCAGTATTTCATGGTGGAACACCTACTATCAAATTATTCAAAATTCTCATTTTTGAGAATGATCATTTTGTTCTGTTTGGAGTGATCTGTAAATATAAATTGTATTTTGACACCAGGGGGTCTCATGTTCGTTTCTTTTTTTGTTTGTTTGTTTTGAAGAACCATGATGCGAAATGCCAGATGCTACTCCGTCATACCTGGCTATTGATACCTGTAGAGCATATGGCTTTGATGCAAGACTGTCTCACACCCCATTATGAAAAGGTTAACATTCTCTCGAAAGGTCATGGGAGTACAAGAAAATATGACACTTGTAATTTAACAGCCTGCATCTCTATGACCAATCACTTCATACTTTGTTGGCTTTACATGTTTTCTTTAGAAGTGAGGGTTGAGTTAAAAATATAAGTATCTGGAGACTTGATAAGAATTCATGTATCATCTTGTCTCTGAATCTAGCCACTGACACCCACCAAAAAAAAAAAAAAAACCCTAAAAAAAGAAAGACACTAAAAAGTATTAATTTGTAAAGGGATTGTGTTCTCTAACCAGTGGTACTAAAAGTAAACATAATTACAAAAAACATGAGTCCCTAGTGCATAAACTCTCTCCCTATGTCTCTCTCCTAGGGCATAAACATTCTCAGCAGAATAAATTCAAGACTTTCTGCATGCTGCAAGGCAATACATGTACCTTGATGTCATTCCACTGTGATTTGATGGTCTCCAGCTCTGTAGAAACTGGTTCCATGTCATTGAAAACATCCTCCTGGGTCTGCAGCCACACCAGCATCTTCTGAAGCTCCTCTTGGAAGGTGATGGCTTTGCCTAGGGCAACATCCAAGTCCTTAGATCTCTTGTCAAGCTGCAATAAGCAGGCAAACATGTAACATTGATGAAACAGTCATGGATACCCAGGCTCAAACTGACTTTATAATGTTTGGCAATGGATGCAGAAACTACAAATTTAAAACAACAAAACTGAACACATAAAAGCAACATTTGCATCAGACATCAAATATTGAGGATCTGATGCAACCTCTTGCTCGCAATGTCTGGTCAGAAAAAGAAAGACCTTGGCAATAACGGTGTTGTTGGAACTATCAAATAACTGACCAAAGCTACTTTAAGGGGGCTTGAGTAATTAACAACTTGAAGAGTCTGCAAGGTGTCTCTGACAGAGGCTACCTATCTGGAGGATATACTGATTTTACAAGCTCAGTGACAAAATAAGACACTTACCTTGTCATTGATCTCACTGATGGTTGCCTCAGTATCATCGAGGTTTTTCTTGACCTCGGGTCTCTCAGGATCTCCTACCAGTGACATCAGCTGGTCACCTGTTTGCTGCAGATCCTCCAGCTCAGTCTGTGTCGCTGCCAGGTCATCCTTGAAAACCTGGGAACAAACAATCATTTCTCACAATTGTGAATTTGATCTATAGATCTAGTTCTGTAATCAAATTTCTACTGTCTGTTGTTCATCAAGGTCAAATTGAATTCATTCACAATAATATGGGTGGGTAGGTGTCTACTGCTCAGTTTTTATACTGGTCAAGTTCACTCATATTTTTTAGGTTAAATTTCTGCTCATTTCTTACAATGACCAAATTCATCTCTGGCTATATCATTCAACTTCTACCGAGTTGCTAACACCTTTATTCCTTGGTCTACAATATTGAACTAGTTGAAAATAAACAGAGATCAATTTCTAATTGAACTGACTTGACATACTCTCTATAACAGGCATTGAAATATTAAAAAAAAGAAAAAAAAAACTCTGATTACCGGTGCATAGAGATGAAGTTCTTTGACATTTGCAAATCTGAGGGTAAATATATGACAACACAGTCTGGCATCAATCTATATCTAAACCTAACAAGTGAATGAAGAACCTGAGTGTGGTTGCTTTTTCCTTTTCAAGAAGAATGAAATCATTGTTGTGCCATACATACCAGTCAGATAATGTTATTGTTCAGAGAAATTGATATGAAACAGCTGTGAGATAAGACGATGAGGGCTAGACAACAGTTAACAAAGACATCAGTCAGATCTGTTGCACAAATAATGTCTTATACTGATTCAAAAAAAAAAAAAAGGAAGACATTATTGCACAATCAGATGAGATGAATCCACTGCTAAATTCTTCATGGCCACTGCTATTCAGATTAACGGGAAGGGAAATGAATATACGTGACATGGGTGAGAGAACAATTCAGCTACATCTCAAATGTGCCAAATATTTAAATTCAAAGTACATCCATGGGGCCTTAGTCAACAAAAGCCTATTTTCTTCATAAAGCCTTTCTGACACCAGATTCACTTCACGTGGTTGCGACACATTTAGATTCCTATATCAAAGTAATTACCTCCAGCTCCTCCTGTTGTTCTCTGATAGCATCAGGTTCTAATGCTGGCTTGTCCTGAGAGTTCAGGCCATCCTGTAGCTCCTTGATGCTTCCTGCTAGGGAATTCAGATCTTCCCAGAACTTTTCTGACACACCCAGGGTGTCTTCCAAGGCTCTGTTCCTGTCATGGCAATTGTTCTGGATATCGCTGTAGAGTCGGGTGAGCTCTTCCAGTTTCTGTCGCACATCTGGGCAGAGAGAAAGTAAATATTTCACTATCAATTTGTGTATTCCTACAGGACTGGTTTAAGTCCATATTATGACACACTCATCCATTTGATGTGGAAATGAGACAGGCATTCTATGATCAGTAGGCAAATAATGCTGACATCTATTCATTTCCATCCCATCACAATGATCAGCACCTGGATAATATCTATATTATAGATAGATATATATATATATATATATATATATATATCTATATCTATCTATCTATATCTATATATTGATCTGGTAAATCTGCGAATCACTAAATCAGATGCTCAGCAATGAAACAATTTAAGCTAAGCACTATGGCTGAGAGTTTTCTTTGGCTTTGAAATGAAAAAAAAAAAATGTAACAATAATAATCAGTGCTTTTTGTTAAAAAATAACCTGGATCAAAATATACAGTTAAGATTTTCATCAAAAAACTACCAGAATGATCTGTTAAAATGCTGACACTTGATACAACCCGCTACTGATAGACAGGCCATGAGGAGTGGACCCACCTCTGACAGCAGGATCACTGAGGTCCCCAGCCTGTTTGATCAGCTCATCTGCTGCTTCCTTCACTGACTCCAGGGCATCAGACTTCATCTGCATGTCTTCCTCAATGGCCTATAGTTGTGAAAGAAAAAACTCACAATATTACAATGTTGACTGACAAAACAGAAACAAAGAAAAGCAGTCTACTATCTGCTCCTCAATATTCATTTTCATGGCCTCCACAACAAAGTGCACATCATTAACACTTTAATCTCAATTGTTGCAATTATGCTACGGCCCGAAAATCCCCTTCACACCAATTGTCGCATTAGGGCAACGTATAACTCTCTTTGGTGGAAAATACTTTTAGTTTGTGACTTCCTGTCCTCTCTACTTCCTTCCGCCGATGTTACCTAGTTCAGCTGTTGCATTAATGCAATGAAGGATAAGAAGAGGATTTTCTGCTGTCGCATAACTGCAACAATTGGGAGCAAAGTGTTAACAGATTCCACATTAGTACTGACATGACCACAGCACTTCTACAAAATATGCTTTCATTGCATTAGACGGTTTACAAAAGGTCACTGAAGCAAGCACTGTCCCTTTCAATCAAGGGGAGGCCACATAATTATAGTTACTTGAAAACAAAGATGACTTGCCAAGCGAAGTACAATACTATTAAAGCTAGACATGTGATACTGAAGCACTATATAGTTGCTCATTTATCTGTTTTTAGAATTATCACCATCTACAATGTGATATCATGTATATCTCTTTCATCTGATACTGCTACCACTTTGAGTCTGTATGCATTATTCTTATATAGTTAAAGTGGGAGGGGGGGGGGGGGGGGGGGGGGGGGGGGGG
>JBCAUA010000001.1:301421-314481 GCA_038406235.1 Peronia verruculata | reverse complement strand
CGCGAGAATGATTAATACCTCATTTGAACACAGGAACGGGATTTCGCGAGATTTAGGCAGAGTAGCTAAAAATAGGGCGCGGACTTCGCAGCACTGCATATACATATCAGCAGCCAATACAGATACTGGTCTTAGCTATAGATGCGAAGGGGTTACTCATGGTATAAAAAGTAATTATATTACACAAATGCAAGTTACTAAGATTTATAAAAAGTATATCAAACAAGACAGATCGAGATCTTGATCTAGATAGCTGAATTATAACTTTATTGAGAGTTATCGAAAATTGGGAGATACAACAGCCTACTTACTGCCTTGTATTCGTACTGCAGCGATCGTGCCGTTGCATCCGCCATGGTGACGCTTACAGTTGGTTGAAATCAATGTTTTTGTGTTTACGTGATCTAGATCTAATCTTTCGTGCCCCAAACTGCGACTATTGTTGCACTGTTTGAGACCAACAGCATAGCTATCTGTGATCCTCTTTTCACCGGGCCTCCTCTTCTACGACACTATCACGTTTGTAAACAATGGCGTACATGATTAAAATTAACGATCTTGTCTAAGAAAACAAAATACAAAAGAAATAATGCAACTTTACTTTGTTAGAATAAAAATTCAAAATTATTTGATTTAATTCCTTTTTATCAATTCGTAAAATAAATAAAATGATTCGAGAAGTAGGCCTAACGTTTTTAAACTTTTTTCCATCTTAAGAAAAATTTGTTCCGCCATCTAGGCAACAAATTTGTGCAGGCAGTTTTTTCTCATCAGAGATAGACACTATTTGCACGCACATTTGATGTCCGGGGGGGGGTAAACTTTTAATATGTTGAAATGTAGTTCTTATACTATTACATTCATGATTTCTATCAGTTCATTTCACCTGGATAAAAATAAAGAAAAGGGTACCAAATAAAAGAAATAAAATAAGCCCTTGATCAGTGCACAGACTTTTCCCTCTGGCCTGATTTTCTACTGAGACAATTGACTTTTTGAATAGATCTACTTTCCTATCTTATTCTCAGAAGTGTTGTATGCATTTCCTTCTTGCCTTGGTTGCAGCAGTTGCAGGCTACTGTTGGCCTACCTGACTGAGGAAGGATGAAACCCGGATCGCATTTCAAGATAATAGTTGTTTAAAGTAATCTTTTGTTTAACAAAGGGGTATTTACTTCCACAAAGCAGAACATTTCACAGCTTTTCCCAAGGTAATTATTCACCGATTCCTCTTGGGTGGCACAAGGGACTTCTTTCAATCTATAGATAAATCTAGAGTAAGAGAGATCTAGTCTCCCCCTAGAGTCTCTAAGTCTAAGACTATAGATCTATCTGTCGTCTATCTCTAGGTTGATAAATGATAGGCTAGATCTACATCTTGACTAGCCTAGCTAGATCTATATCTGGTCTAGATTTAGATGGCTAGATCTATGGCCAACAATTACCCAGTCTTATCTAGATCTAGATCTATTTAGAGCTAGACAAGGTTGAAGGAATAACCTCTCTCAATATGCCAACAACAACACGGATTTCCTCCACGGAGATCCTGCACCACCCAACTTCTAGACACTCTTGACTACTGGACTGAAGTCCAGGACAAAGTTGGATCAGTAGATGCAATATACATGGATTTCAGAAAGGCCTTTGACTCAGTACCACACTGAATATGGACACTCCGTTTGGCACTCATCCCAAAAGACTGTACAGAGGGACCTAGAAGACGTCCAGGGACAAGCCACAAAGTTGATAGGGAGACTGAAGGACAAACCCTACTCGGAATGTCTGAGAATGCTGAAGCTTCCCACCCTTGAATACCGCAGATGCTGAGGTGATATGATCGATACCTATAAATATCTCACTGGAAGATACACCACCTCTAGACCGCAACTTCAAATGCACAATGGCGGGCGAGAACCCAGAGGAAATATCTGGAATTGGCCAAATGCCGATCCAGACTACAAATCCGGAGCACATACTTCTCCCAAAGAATTGTAACAATGTCACCGAAGAAGATAATGTGAACACTTTCAAGAGTAGGTTGGATGCCCACTGGGCTAACCTGCCGACCTGTATGACCCAGGAATGCATCTGTACTGACTAGTCACACCTGCATCACTAAGTTCTACAAGGGAAAGTGGACAGGCCGAAATGGTCTTCAACACTGAATTTTAAGTTTCAAGTTTGTCAAATTTCCTTACTTTGCATGTTTTATTTTTGGTCTCAGTGAACCAGGTGCTCTCCACTAACCCTACAACTGCGCGTCCCAGTTTTGTGTGACAGAGGTCTGTTCAGGTAGCCCGGCACTTGCAAGCTTTTTGTCGTCAGGCGCTCGCCAAGCACAATGCTTGGTTAGCACAACTTATGGAACAGAGGGCTTGGCAAGCACATAGTCATGGTTGCTCAGCAATCTCTAGCATACGATTGAAATTTACGTTAGACATAGACTTAAGGCGACTACATGACAATAAAATAGCGAAATATATTTCATTTCTGGAACTATTTAACAAGTTTTCTTTTGGGTTTGGTAAATTTTGGGCAGAGATCAAAATTTCTGCTTACTTTCCATCCAATTTTTAATGACGAAGGAGTTTTGAACGTTCTAAACAGTCATGATTTATCAATCTGAAATATCTAGACGTCGGCATTTCTACACAAGAAGTCAACTGCAAAATAATAATAATAAATAATATTTTTTTTTTAAATCAGGCTCAAAATTGTCCCCATTCCCCCTCGTAGAACTAGATCTAGATTCATGGAGAGCCAAACTCAAAACTCCTAGATCTACATAACGCCCACCGCCCCTTGAATCATCAATGCCATTGGCTGTCTTGAACCAATGGGCGCCACCATTTTTGCTTGCTAAGAGAGTAAGAGTAAGCACCTCAGTGGGTGTGCTTGGTGAGCAGTGAGGCAAAAAGCCTGCAAGTGCTTGGCTACAGAACACTGCTTGCCAAGCACAAGGCACAAAGCTTGCAAGTGCTTGGCTACAGAACAGACCTCAGGTAATTCGAATCCCTGCATGTGATGCCCGTGTTTATTGTGGGTGGGGGCTCCTCGTTGCACTGTTATATATTTCTCACCACATCACTTTAACTTGGTGTTTGTCAGCCTCAGTTTTGTCAAATTATCGCCATAGTATATGCGCAGCTCAACAGACATTCCTTCACAAGGTAAAGGAAACATTACCTAATAGAACAGTGAAAAATTCCATGCCCAAAGATGAAGTCCTCCTGAACGGAAGAGAAGAACAGAAATCAAAAGTCATATGGTCCACTCAGGTCCTCTCAAGTGGTCCGAAACTACAAGCAAAAGAAACTATAATGATGTGACAGAGTATCAAATACATGTAGTGTCTTTGTTTACACCATATTGAATAATAGTGTAGACTCCCCTGACCACTTGGCCCATTCAACAAGTTTCACATTGACCAGCGATCAAGCTGTTGAGAGTACAAGTGAGCTATAATTGCCACAAAATTGTGCTCTCACTCTGTGCCATCATTAGATCACTTGTATTGTGGTCACTACTGCCCCGTCGATGTCAGCCAGTTTGATCTAAGAATAACCTAAGTCCATGTGGTCACAGAGATGATAGCTTGCAGTTTACACTGAGATTCTATAATGCAAACGTAATGTACACCCCTATGTGAAGTGGTTTCATCCAAGCAGTGACATCAGGTTATGAGCAAATCTGTAATGGCAATGGTCTGTGGGTTGAAGGGTGATAAAATTGGCACCCATATGAAATAGACATGTCTTTGTAAAAACAATTCCCTCTCCTACCATTGGCTCATTGCAAATATTATTACATGTGAAGAAAGAGTGGAGTTAGGAGAGGGATTAACAGAAGACATTGCTCTGCAAGGTGGTCAGTCTGTGCCTGCACTTGTCACTCCAAAGCCAAGGCGGAATCTCTGTAGTCAGAACAAACGTGCCCCCTTAGGCGAAGTACTAGTGCCAAGATCCAGATTTACAAGCCCGGCAAGGCACGCCACAGGGCGTTGTAGCCTTTAGGCTGGGTCGCAGTTCTAGAGTTAAAAACACACTATACAGTGGTCTCCGCCTAAAAACCACACCATACAGTGGTCTCCACCCAAGAACCCGGTCCTCGGGAGACAAAGCAGGCTCTTAGGCGGACAGGTTCTTAGGCAAATTGAAAAGTTACACAACACATCTGACCACACATTGTTTTCACTACTATGATTAGTTGATCATTACCTTTAGTCAAAGATTTTTCTATGTAAATTGTTGAACTAAGTTTCTTCCCTTTCTTCCCATTGTGTGCAGTTCCTGATCTTTTCAGTGTGTAGTTACATCAATACAGCCCAGGCCTTAAACGCCATGTGAGTTTTCACATAACTGTATCATTGTTGAAAACATGATATTGCCATGCTACCACGTGGATAATCGCACAAGTGACTCAAGTGTTTACAGACCATCGCGTTGGTCTTGCTAGTTTGTATTGCATAAATAATACAAAGAGGTCTAAGAAATTGAATGGATGAATACAAAGAAATTTGAAAGTGGGGAGGGAGGGACAAGATGCTTATATAGAACATAGGAAAATGAAAATTTCTCATAGTCTTATAAGTTACCATTCTATCCACCCACATACTGAATATCACCCGCTCTAGTGAATATCACCATTTCTCTTGATCTGTTGCTTTGTCCATTGGTTGGGTTACTAGTGAAACTCATTGTTGTGTGAGATATTGTGCACAAGGAAAAGGCATTGACATGGGAAGAGCAATAGATGTGTGGCAAGCTTTTTCTCATTCTTTATGCCATTTGAGCTTTGTTCCATTCCCAAGCCAAATAATGGGCATATAAACAGTTTGCTGTCTCATAGTTGATAAAGTAGAGTGGTCCTCCCTAAGACAAGAAAAGCAAGACTCTTAGGTGGATTGAAAAGTCACACCTGTCCTGACTTCCAGAATTAGTTGATTGTTATTGTTTATAATAATTTAATCTATCTATACGAATAGGAAAAGCTTTCTCCATTGTGTGTGTAGATCTATATATTTTGTTAAATTACATCTAACAGTTTGTAACTTTTTTTTCGGAGTGTCTATCTGGGCCTAGTATTGCAATGAGGAAGCATAGGCCATAGGCAAATAAAAAAGTTGCACCACAAAGTGAAGGCGAAACAATGTTGTGTTGGCTCGCACATGGGAGCATCTGTTCGCAGTTGGGGGGGGGTTGGGTAAGCCTCCCCTCCCGACATGTTATATAACTAACTGGATAAAATAACTTTCTTACGCACGGACAGAGAGATAGAGGCGCAGAAATAGGCCCAGATAGACCCCCGGGTCTAGCTGCACCAGTAGGCCCAAATAGCTGGCGCCTTTTTTTTTTATAGTGTATATAATTTCATCAATAATGCCCCCTTGCAGGGTTTAGAGATCGAGAGAGTTTTCTTCTAATGGTATCATGGCTGAATGAAAACATGATATTGCAATTTTACCCCTCCGATAATTGCACAAGTGATTCAAGTGTTTAAAATCAGCTAGATCGATTGATGCAACAAAACAACTGACCAGTCAGCCAGGCTAAACTCATTCCGTCTTTTCGAGCCAATCAAGGGCATTCCCATGTATTGTTATTGTCAAACAAAGAAATGGTTGTATGGATTAGGCAACGAGTGGCCTGATTTGAAATCATACATCTCCTATCACTTTTCCTTCCTTGTTTCCCTGTTCCCTCCATCCCTTCACCATTTTATTCTGCACATCTAGCAATACATGTATACATACAATTGTGTTTCTCTCACACAAACAATCTGACAAGAAATTAACCATGAGTACTCGCATTTCCTGTTAAATTATAGAAAAAAAAACAACTTTGTTTTGCAGCAGCCCATGTTGTTACGTAGATCAGACTCTTGGGCGGAGACCACTGTATTGGGTTATATATTGAAAGCTCATTAAATGAAAAAACAAGTGACTAGATGTGACACTCAGTATGCTAGTTTTCTGTTCTCACATTAAAATTCTGAATTAGTATTCACATATATTGCATCCCTTTCTCAGTTTATGATGCCATTTGAGGTGGACAGTGATGACTTATTGTTGCTGCTGCTACTCTCTTCCGCTGAAGTTTCATTCTATCATTTATAACAGTCCCATCCATTCAAAGGATCCTCCCTCTTTCTGGTACCAGCCTGTCTGTAGTAATTGAATTATACCAGACACAGAATAGCCATAGTAAGCACTTCATACTTGTGGATTGTTTTTAAAACAAATGTACAGCAATACAAATACAAGGTTATTCATGCCAAGATGCAGCACTGTCAGAAACCAATTATTCAATAAATCCACATTTTTAAAAAAAAATTTTTTATTAGTTTCTCATGAAAGTATTGAAATAGACCATGTTGAAAAAAATGTCTGTAAATTTGACATTTGGAATTCAGGTAATAACAATTTTCTTATTATAGTATGTGTGCTCCAAGTCATGCTTGTTTACATCATGATTTATGATAGCCTCATAAATGTTGTAGGAAATGTTATTAGTAATATTAGATAACACTGTCATGGTATGTTTATAACTCTGACAAGAGAAGATGGTTAAAAAATGAAGTTTTCCATATTTTTTTCATTTCAGACATCACTATTCATCAGTTGTGATGGCTGGACATGGAGTAAAACCCCCACCACTGAACTTGACAGATCTGAAGAGCTTTGACAAAAATTTGCTCCGTAAAACAGAAACAACAATTACAAATCCTGATGGAACCAAAGTCATTGAAGGAAAAGATGCTGAGGGAAAGTTATATCGCAGACCCTCACAATCTGGTCATGGTTTTGTGGTGGACACAGCAGAAGATTTACAAGTAGCTGATATCAGACCTGGACTAATTATGGGTAAGAAAGAACCCAGATATTATGTTTAATACTATTTTCAAGACAACATATTCAAACTATGCACAGAATAAACTGTGCCACTTCTTTTGATGACAACATTACATTTCAGGCAGAGTTCAGTTTATATCTCTCTACAGTAGGCTTCAAATTGGTACAGAACAAGGCCTTTGCAATTATATCAGTAATATAAAACATACATCTGTTTCATTATTATTAAGGCACAGCTACACGAAAGAGAATGTGTAAATCTTCATGCATTGCCTGTCCTCTTTTGAAAGCACAGTTAAGGATGGAAAACTCATATTTCCTGGGGATGGAAAAATGTGTTCAAGATTTCCTTAATCTGAGATTTCCGTGACAGCTTTTTTCATCAAGAAATAGGACTGCTGAGGGAACATGACCATTATGACACTAATGTGGTATGATCTTAACAGTTTTCTAGAAATTAGAGCCCTTCAGTTCATCTTCATAGTAACACCCATTGTTTTTTTGCATTGATTGCGTCAAGTGGACTATGGTTGTTCTTTGCAGTACAGACACATGTGTGGCCTAGTTCTCCACCCCATCCAATTGACACACCACCCTCCCAGTGTATCATCTTTATTGAGACCCAAATTTAGACCTACATTATACACTGCCTTCCCCTACCACTCCCGATCCTGCACACTTTCCCCTTATCATCAATGGCCTGGGACAGGCAAGGGCAGTAAAAAATGGTCTAATCAGACATTCTGCCGCTTTCAGATCCCGTAGATGATGATGAAATTTGTTTGAGAAATCCAGATTCTGAGTTTGAGAAATGCCTCTTTTAATTAAAAGAAAACATGAGAATTAAACAGGGCTGATGGTGGCTTTCGACATTTCCTTGAATAGAAAATATCCGTGTTGGAGTTTTCTGTACTCAACTGTATAGATCAATTGCTTACAATAGGGCAAGGTGGGATCTCTTTGTTAAAAAGATTGCATGTCTGTGACAAAGGATTATCAATTACCAGAGTTGACAGTCAACAAAAGTGAACTTTATGCTTAGACTAGTTTTTATTAAATTAAACATGATCTTTGCTAGGATGAAGTTATATAATGTAATCATACAGGGCTAGCAGTTTCAAAGAAATATCAGTACATGAACAGCATAAAGAAGATGCTGGTTCATAAATGCTGGTTTACATAAATGGCATGACTCACTGACTGACTGAAGAAGCCCTTAGCTACTTGGAGCTGTGGGGCACCACAGATTATTACCAATTCTTCTCAATGTTCTGCCATTCTCAGCAATTTGGTAACAGGCTTTTTTTGTCCACTCTTTGATATTGTCCTGTGCGTTTTTGCTGACTCCCTCATCTCCTCCCACTTGGTAACAACCAGACCTTCAAGATGATTTTTGCAAGTTTTGATGACCTTGTTGCATGAATTCATTGGTTAAGATGTTCTGATCTTGACAGGGGAGAGAAGGTCATCATGAGTCCATTGGCTGTTTGGACTTTACTGAGGAACTCTTCATATGTAACCTAATCTTTGTATGAAGGACATATCAAAAATTGTCAACAATAGCAAGTTAGCTGGATCCAGAACACATAGAAATTTTCAATATGTGAATGGATGGCAAGACTAATGTGATGTTGATTAAATTTGTAATATGTTGAATAGTCAAGCAAGCTGTGATAAGAGCAGGTTTGTCCACTGAGATGGCTTCAGATCATTTCCTACCAGTATTGCGTTGATTTGATTTGTCATAGCAAGTTTTATGCGAGCCATACATTTGAATACTTAACAGCCATACTTCATTGTCTCATCATGTTCTTTACATTTTCTTTTTCAACAATTTTCCATTAGGATCCCAAGATGTTGCTCATGATTTGGACACTCTGAAACAGCATGGTGTAACTCACATTCTGAATGTTGCCACAGGAGTTGAAAATATGTTTCCAGGACAGTTTATTTATCAAACACAGGAACTGCGAGATCTGCCAGAATTTCCGATCTTCCATGGATTTGATAAAGCAATCAGTTTTATCAACAAAGCTCGGCAGTCTAATGGTTGTGTTCTCGTCCATTGTAATGCAGGAATATCTCGCTCAGCTGCTATTGTCATGGCATATCTTATTAAGCAAGAGGGAATGTCGGTGAACGATGCTTTTTCATTGCTGCGCTCAAAGCGCCCTGCCACCTGCCCTAATCCAGGATTCTTGATTCAGTTGCAAAATTTGTATGACTCCCTTCTGGACCAATCAGAAGTTAAAAATACATAGTTTAAAAATATGATTCTTCTGAAGTCCTCTATAAAACTAAGCTGATAAATGTTAGAAACAACTCTTCTATTAATTCGGGTTTCATTAAAATGATTAGATATGTAGGACGAGAGACCTGTATGATAATTCAGAAGATCCGAAAACATCTGGAAAATCTTCTTTTTTTTTTTTCCCCTCTATGTCTTCAGTTTATAGTTTTTTAAGAAATAGACAAAATGTAGAAAACTAAGTCATTCACTGTTTTCTTAATTAATTTTTTTTTTTTTCTATCTCTAGTTAGGTCTGACATTAATTTATAGTAATGCAGACTGTTTAGAAATATTATCTTTCCTTTTTGTTAGTTGATGTGGGTAGTATTACAAAAGTGTTTCAGTTTTATTTGCTAATCTTGAGAAGTACTACAAGTTGACATTGTCCTCACTGAATTTAGTCACCACTTCTTACAGACCCAATGCTTCTTGCAGAGTTTATGACAAAAGCCTTTCTTCATTGAGTCTGTTCTTACTATAAAAGAGGCTGACCTCAAGGGCTTTACTCCTTCCATGACAGCAATCATCATTTTGCAGTGTTGTACTCATCTTACGATATACAGAACAAATGTATGCAAAGAATATTGATAAGACATTTTTACATTGGTACCTTTTATATGCACTAGGCTGAAGAAAAGCAACCAGAGAAAAAGAAAATATGATTCATTGGCAACCCTGCCATTAAACTACGAAAAAAAAAAAAAAAAGCAGACAAAAATGCTCACTTTGTGAAAGATGAACATATTCATGTTGTTGACTTTTATCTCTCCCAAAAAAAAGCATTTTATATGATCAACCAAAGCAAATTACTGCTCATGATGCTTCTTTGTTTTACATATTAAGTGCAAATTTTGGAGAGAGACTCAGGGGCAGGGCAAAGGAATACTTGACATATTTTTCTAGAAATTTAAATCACCATTTTTACATATCAAATGAGAGTTGTATAATATTCTTTATTTCTCTCCAGTGAAGCATTCGATGGTCAGATATATGAAAGGAAATGATATTCAAAACCTAATTTAACAAAGTAAGTTAGCATTAGGCTTTACTTTTCTTTTCTAATTGGATGTTTGTCTTTTTTTTTTTTTTTTGTATATATGAAAAAGGATGTCTGAAAGAAGAGGAAGAACAATTGGATTTCATTGTGATCTGAGAACAACATTAGATCTGAAACTGCCAGTCCTCTTTTTTTTTTTAAATTAATCCAGTCAGCATTTGGCTTCTGAGGCCATTGTTCTTTTCCATTTAGCCTTTTTTCTCTCTTTTTTTTTTTTAGAAATCGCTTTGATAACATGCTAAAAATAATGGAATTAATGTGCTTTTTTCCTGCATAGAACATGATACCAAATGATTAAACAATATGATAGAAAATTTTGCAGACAAAATATTGAAAGATGCTTCTGTTCTCAAGAGTGCATTCAGGCAGAGCATTTATCACAGCTTTGCCAGACATGTATATCAGAACCAATACAAAATCTCAGAACAGTATAAGTCTTATTCTCTGTTTTTATTTGAGTATAATTCTAGGTCATGCCGTTATATTAATATTTTTTACATTTTCATTTCATACTTGATAGATTTAACTTTTCCTCAAGAATTGTCGTCATCCCATTTTCTCCAAATATCACTGCTCATTATTATTCAGCTCCACACAATATTTATAAAATTGATTCCCACTTATAGAATGCCTCATTCAACTGATATTGTATTTTCAATTGAGTAATGGCAGCATGTTATAGACAGCTTAGTGTTGCTATGCCAAATACATGTATTTGCTTTCTGTACTGATCAGTCATTATTCTAATGTCTTACATTATGTATTATTATAGTGTCATGTATGTGATATGATATGGCACATGAAATCTCTCATCATGTGTTTGGAACAAATTTGTTTGAAATGCATGTGTAAATGCAGTGTAGTTTCAGTGTATGAAGTCAGTTGCTCTGATACTCATGTATGTCTTTAGTTACAAGTTGAGGATCCAATACAGGTTTTAAGTCCATCATTGAAATTGAGGTAGATATATGCTCTAGTACAATCTTCCTTTTCTTCGGTTTTTATATTAAAGTAATTGTAATCGCATTTTTAAAGTAATCATTTTCCATGAAATCATGCAGCATTTGGGAAGTGTCCCCTCTTTTTTACACACACATACACCCCTGCACACGTACAAACGTACCATATATATATATATATATTCTCAACATCAGTCTGGTCCAGTTGAGTGGGGACTGAAATTTATTTTTACCCAATGTTGTATGTGAATATGTAATAGCAAATTGAAATGCAAATAGTGTAGTCAGTCACAATCTGCAGTATTTGCTTTACTTTAAGTATTGAATAAGTAAGATAATTGTGGCTGGAATAAGATGTCTGTGCTGATATTTATCAGTTGGTTAATTTTGAATAATAGAATAGAGACCATCTATATTTTGTAGATTTTTTTACTACAAGATTATATCACATGAAAATTATAATAGTAATATTGTCCATTGCATTGTTTCGTTTTCTGAAAGAATCAGGGGGATCACCATGGCTCTTTGATTTGGCACCTACCTCATGGTGAAAACAACCCATGTTGGTGAGGTTGTGAGCCAGGATCAGCTTGCAGGTCCTTCACTGGGGGATGGAAGGACACGAAGATCAAATTTTGCACTGTTTCAGTGACTCAGTGGTCCCTTGGCTTCCTCTGGGTAGGGAAGTGTAACATCTAGCCTTCTCAGATGAAGGTGAATATATTTTAGAGGTGCCATGCGTACATTACATGTGTTAAAGAACCTTTGGCAGTTCAAAATCAGTGGAGAGTAGGCTGTGTGCCGCTATCTGAGCACAAATTCCAAATTTCTACCCACAAAAATTTTCTGCAAAAACAGGCAGCATCTTAAAGCTGGGATAATCCTTCTCTCTGAGGATTGGAAGGCTTTAGAAGAAAAAAAAAAAATGCATCATTACATCTTACTGGGAATTAATTGTCTTATTCATTTATGTTTTTCATAAACTGCATTTCATTTATATATATATATCTGACAATAGTGTTCTTTGTTGCCTGAAAATACAGGCTTTTGGTGTGCCTAATCTAACTTTGTGAAATGCAAAGGAAGCCAAAACTTGTCAGAATATTGTGACTGAGCCCTAACTGAAATGGAAATGAACTTGACCACGCACCATTGTCTTTTATATTTATTCCATCTTTTCTATCCCCATATTTGTTCATGTAGTTCATTTTGAGGTGAGGTATTTTCAAACGACTGCTGTAGTGAGAGCACTCATTTTTTTAGAAATGTTGCCCAAATGACCACGAATATTTAAATTATACTTTAGTGAATCTACTTCATTGACCTAATAGCATTTGTGTTTCTTTTTTTAAACAAGTGGATTCATTCTTGTTCTTGCATCTTTTGTTATTTGTGTGTATAATTTTTTTTTATTCAAGTATTTTGAAACAAGAAGATCATTCTTTATCAGTTAAAGCAAACAATGTTTATGTATAAGGTTATTTTACTGTGTCAGATATTGAAGAATTCCAAAAAGAATTTTTTTCTGTCTAAAGATGTTGGTAATTTTGAATGCAGGGAACATATTCAAGTAACACTATGAACAAGCAAATAAGCATTGTTTTGTAATTGGAGTTCTTTATAAACATGTCATTTGTATAGTATATCATAGAGCCCTCTGATCACATCTGGTAAATATAAGAATATAAAAGCAGGAACAATACATGTACTTTGATTATCTATGTATCTGTATTATATCCCTGTGGTAGATGTAGGCATATTATTATGAAAATGATTCAAGACTCAGTTCTGAAGATTACCAAGAATGGGAAGCAGTGAAAATTTAGTTTAATACAGTCGGAACCATTTATAACAGGACCGCTTATAACAGGAAATCGCTTATAACAGGAGCATCGCCAATCCCC
>JBCAUA010000001.1:275284-292765 GCA_038406235.1 Peronia verruculata | reverse complement strand
AAAGGACTGGTACAATAAGACTCCAGGAGAAGGGGAAAGGTGGGTGAGGTAATATGATATCCTTGATCTTTCAGTGCACTTCGGCTTAGGCTCGGTTCTCGGCAAGGGAGAGTCGTACGCGAGGCCGGTGAAGTGACGTATGTGTTAGATATCCACGTGGTTAGAGTTGCTCTGAAAAACTTCTGAACTATTGCTAGTACTAGTTTGAACTAGTACATGAACATACTGTGACTTGTAATAATATAATGTATCGTATTAATATATTGTTTTCGTCATCACTATTCTTTTTATTGAATCTAAGTTACGCGAAAGTAAAAGAAGTCAATGAAGGGAGACTATTCATGAAAAAAAATGTCGCCTATAATCAGGCAACAGGCTAGCAATGTTTTATTCCTCTAATTCATTGTATGTCGGGTATAACAGTATAGGCTTATAACAGGACTTTTCTTTGGTCCCAGCAATCCTGTTATATCAGGGTTCCATTGTATTACATGTATAGAGTTGCTGTCTCAGTCTACTGCAATCAAACTTGGTGTGCACATTTCTGTTCTTGATTGGTGCTTGTTGTTGTTATGTCATTTGTAAAAGAAAGGTGACCATTCATCTTTGAAGTGTATGAGAAAGTGCAATATTTTTTTTTTTTCATTTCAGTATTTATCTTTTCATCCATTCCTTCACTGTTCTGTGCATTTGAATGAAATAACCAGGTTGTGGGGAATTTAAAGTGTTTATTCCAGTGATAGTTACTGATTTTTACTGGTTTTGTTATTGTTCTTACAGTTATTGTTTTTTCTTTCAAATTTCAATGCACAGTTTTTATCTTCAGAAATTAGGACAATTAAAAACTGCATTTGTGCCAGCAGCACTTTAAGTTATTCTAAACCAGTGTTCAGCTCCTTGTGATTAGAGAGCAGCTGTCATTTAACATACCATGTGTTTAGTGGATTATTTTCTTATGCATCTCAGTTTAATTGCCATTTCCACTAGCCAGCCATGAATGAAATTGTATTGCCTCATATATATCCTGTCTGACTGGTGAGAGATCATGTACACTTTGTTTATAATTTAATTAAAGTAGCTTCAGAGTTTCCAGCCTGAAGTGCAGCTGACATCTTGTTTATCAATTTTATGGTCAGTAATGGTTTCTTTAGGATTAATTTTTTAATTGCTATTATTCTGTTGTAAATATTTACAACCGGTCATGTGTAGAAGATATTAGAGGAGAAACATGATTTAAGCAGTAACCAGCAAATTATGGGGCAGGAAAATATCTTTAACAAAAAATAAAATTTAACAATAGTCATAGAAGTAGTTGAGAGCATTCATATGCTGCTTATCCCCATGCAGTACAGACTCCAAGCATTTAATAATCATTTATTTTTCAACAGAATTTAATACAAATCAAATAATTGTTTTTGGCTAGCTACATTGTCTATGCTTCTCTGTTAAAGTCTCCACTGTTTATTTAATGCTCTAACTCAAAACGTAAATGGAGCAGGCGTTAAATGTCATGCTTGCTTTTTTTTTTTTTCTATGTTCAACTAGAGATACTAGAATCTTTGATTCAGCTTTTTGGTTCTGGAAAAGGATCATTGTTTGTTATAATGTTGGCTTTTATTTTACAATTAATGTCTCTATATTCAAATGGCTTCAGTGGGAAAAGGGTTGACCTTAACTCATATCATTAGAGCTGTATCAACAATCCAGCATTTTTCAGAAAGTTATATAAATATGCGGACATTTGTCAGAATTGCTAGTATGTAAATGTCCAGGAGTACAAGACTGAAAATTCAAAAACTGTAGATATGATCTATTTCAATTTTTTTTGTGTGTGTTAGATAAGTCGACCATACCCCTACGGATTTGAAACAACAACAAAAAAAATTGTCCTTGTGCCATAATTAGTGCTGCCAAATTCAAAATTGCAAGACAAAAAACATACAATTTTGTAATCTTAATACCTCACAAAAACTTAAAGACATTTTGAAGTTTTTATGTGTATATTGATGGACCAATCTTTACTTACATGTAATTAATAGTTTCAGAGATTTTAAGATTATAAGATCATTCTCAAGAGAAAAAAATTTGATTCTGTGAAATTAGATACTGGATATAGAGTGATGTCTTATGCCTGGGATGATCCAGAATTCTTCATATTGCATTTTTTCCATATAATGGATCAATTCCTCATGCATGTAGTTGTTCTCGAAAGCAGGAATTTTGAACTTACAGAGTAAAATGTAACAAGGCCAGTTTTTAACCCAGATTTTCCTTGCTGCATTCCCCCTTTAAAAAGATTTTTTTAAAAAAAGAGAGATACAGAGAAAGAGACACACTATAAAGATTTTGAATTGAAAAATTAATAGGCATGTATAGGTTTGCTAACTTTCATGATTAATTGCCTGCTTCTTGGAAACAGAATCGGCATTATGGAAGTATTTAACACCATAAACCTTGAATGCTTCAGGTTCATTGATATTTCTGAATAAACACTTTTGCCATTTATAGATATTATGTGATCAAACTGTGTGACTTATTGACATTGCAGCAACACTTTATGCCATGCATTTGGAGTTTATAAGTAACTTCTTTCTCCAGGGCAGTCTAGCTTAACACAGCTTAAAATCATACCAATATGGGCCTTTCATAGAATGTAATCAAAAGCAATAAGCTGAAATGCAAGATAGCTCTCCTGTAATGAAATACTCAAGTGCTTGTCTTCCTGCTTGTATTTCTATACAGCTGTGCATAAGTTGTTGCAAATCTATTTTTTAGGTGTGTATCTTTGATAAAGTAGATTAAAGCTTTACAATATGTTTCCTTACATTGTTTATGATTATTGTATTTTATACCACTCATATTTTTTTCCTACAAATAAAAAGATCATTTTTCTAGTGATGAGAAATGTGTTTTGAATTATTTATTTTCTTGCATCCTTTTGAATGTTCAATGATTCCATTAAATTATATTTAAAAAATTAATACATTTAGTCTTAATTATTTAAGGGATGACATCTGTTGTGCATATGAATTACATGTACATGTTATTTTATGACAAACTGAACCAGGATTTATCAAGGTCATTGTTTATCTACAGAGGTAGAAGTTAGTAAAGGTGTCCGCAGATGTCATATTTGTTCTGACTCCATCGTCCACTTTTCACTAAAGTTGACTGATACATTAAACTGACAAAATAGATACACACATTAGACACTAGCAATGAAAATAAAGACAAACTCCAGATTTTTTGGGAGGGTTTTATCTTTTTTTTAGTCCATGATTTTATTGGTTATCACAGAAAGTGAATCCACATCTGCATTTATCAAATTACTCTACAGAATTTGTAGTTCATTCCAAGCTTGAGAAAACATGTCAAAAGGATCCCTTGCCTGTCAACTGGCTCAGTTATATATCAAAACAACAGAATAAAGCGAGAGCAGCATTAGCCGATAATTTCCTCATCCCACATGCTCCAAAGATTAAAATACAAGAACGTCAGCGAGTAACTGCTTTTTAAAAGTGCATATAAAGATTAAATCTGCCACAAAGAATCCATTAAAAACACGTTCTTTTAAGCAAATGTCTAGGCACACAGTGCCTACAGTTTCTACAATGTATTTAGTTTGTTAATTAAAGCTGCAGCTGAAAAAGATGACACTTAAAATTAAAAATGGAAAACACTGAATAATATATAAATCAGCATATACCTTATTTTTGATTAAGAATTAATCTTTTAAAACAGGAGCAATATCATCTAACTTTTGCCAACTGCCATTAAAGTGTTATAGTTGTAAAGACTGGTTTACAGAGATAGAAGAAATTTTCCCTATTCTTATCCAGTTATTACCATCCTCTTTCTGCATCACTTCTCATGGAATCCACCAGTTTTACAAAATTCTTGATCTAAAATTTGATTTTGTTATACTTTTGTAATACATCAGTCTATGTCCAACATTTGGTAGTCATCAGATGGCTCTGCAACATATTGGTTCTTGGAAGGTAATTTGACTGGTGTCAAGGAATCTTGACTCACTGAATTTGATGTCTATTTTACTCACTGACTTCACTTTGTTCTTACAAATTACATCCATGATCCAGACACCTTTTTACAGCAAAAATGTAAGCAGGTGACTCCATGTAATAGATTTTTTTTTTTTCCTCACCATTTGGTCAATATTTTGAGAACGATCTGTCCTACTCCATATAAGCTAAACCTCAAATTTCCCTCTTTCTACATACCTAATACATGTAGTACCTTTCATGTATTCTAATACAAAATGTTGCTATGGCAAAGGATCCTTTTGCATAGTTACTCAAAGTGAACCAGGTCATAGCAGTGAAAAGTTTCAACTGCTGAATAAAAATTGCAACATACACAATACATCATTAACATCCAAGATGGCACAATCCCAGACCCCTAAATGGTACCAATCCTTTCCAGATGTCCAACAACTACTGCGACCAGAAGACAACTTCATTAACTAACAAGGAAGTGACTACAGTTAATTTTTTTTCCTGTATCAAGTACATATACTGTGTACATAATGATACTGTGTACATAATGTGTAATCAGAAATTACAAATCCATGACAATGTTGTGATCTGTAAATCCTATAAAGTCAATAATAATAATATAAAGGATGATGACAATGATTATAATAAAAAACTGAAGCTGCACGTGCCATTTATTAAAATGACCCAAGTTTGAAAGATCTACAGTAAAGCACAATGACTGGTACCTGTGTGACACTATGAAGAAAATGAGAACAGGATATATAATGAAATGGGCTGCCAGATTAACAATGAACATGTTGGAACACTGGGGGTTACAGTAATGCTCTCCTCCATTGCTCTCCATTCATTACAAACAAAGACCATGCATGAGTATTATCATGCACTTAATGCCTCTAGACAAACACAAAACTAAGTCTTGCTGTTCGGTTACCCTTGTTGCAAACCCAGCGGGTAAAGTTATTTCACTTGAGTCTTCTTCAATTTCTTGACCCTTATTGCCTGATGCAAATTCATACCTATCCCATCAAAGTAATAAGAGCATTGTTGAGTTAAAGAAATATTTAGTCAAAGGTTCAAAAGCCTCTCATGATCCCAAACAATACATAATATAAATACGACAGAGAGGTAATGAACAATAAAAAGAAGACCAATCCTGCATTAATCCAGTCGACAGAGGTTTTCCAGTAAATTCTGCTTATTTAGATTTATTTAAGATGGCCAAAAACCACCATCTTTCACATAAGAAGACTATTATTATTCAAAAGTGATGGCTTCATTCATAAGTATCTTTTTTTTACATGATTACGAGTCTCAGAGATACAACAAAGAATTCTTGATAATCTTTTACACACAATCAAAACTGAAACATCAATTTTATTCACATATTGCCTTTGGTCCAAACTGTGAATGTTTTCATCACTATTGTTCTTTAAATGCTTATAACTCAAACATATGCATCATATGTTAAGAGAGGTTATAAGAAGGGGTAATCAAGTCTTCATGGTAGCCATGAAGAAAAACTGGTAAGAAATAAGTAAAACATACATAAATAACATATTCAGCTTCAGTGACAATAATAGAAAAAACATACAAAAATAATAAATTGTGAATCTAACAATTAAATTGTTACAATGCTCTTTTGAACATGCCATCCAAAGCAGATTTCTTTTCATACAGATCTAAAATGGCAGAAGTGGGAGGAAAAATGACATTCAATAATTCATGAGATTAGACTTGTTAGGTGTGAGTATGAAAAATTTAATTTTGTCAGGAATAATCTATATAGCGTGGCTTATGAAAATAAAAGGATATCTATTTAGTATATATTCATTGCAAAACACTGATCCTTTTACCTTTTTGTTTCTGTTTCTAAATATTGCCATATAAAGAGCATGCCAATATTAATATACTGATTTTGACATCCTCATTTTACAGAACTATACACATAAAGATAACTTCTTTTTTGTCCATAAAAACAATTACACTGGTCAGAGTAGAACAGGCTTAATGTTTCAATGAAGAAAGAAACAAAATCTTACAATTACAACAGAAATTTTTGGGTATTTGTTTTGTTACACAGGAGAGATTTGTTATAAATAAATACAACTGGTTTATTTGCTTTGGGTGGCAACAAAAAAAAAAAAAAAAAGAGATAAAAAATAGAGACACAGGTTTGTTTCATGATATCAGCCTGTGCTTTGCCATTTATGATGTCATATCACTCTCAACTGATAAGCATTTAATAAACTTGATTAAAATGACTAATAACTATGAAATTCCTCAAAAGTGGGGCTGATGACCAGACAATAATCTAAGCATTGTATATGAGAAAAAAAATTACTAAAAGTGAAAAGAAAAATTAACATGCATACAAAAAGAAAATTCAGCTGCAGTACACATCACTGTTTCAGCATATTGCCCTAAAAAATAAAATAAAAATAAAACAATCACTCATTTTTAAACAGCATTCCAAAACAGCTCTGATACAAGTGTCAACAAATTGCAGGTAAAAGAGACATAATGTTGAACAGTGGAACTCTGATATTACAAAATCGGATGTTGCAAAATTTCAGTAATAAAGAAAAGAATATGCAGTCCCATGTTATTTCTTTATTCTTTCTTGTAATAAAATCTCGGAATTTGCCAAATGCCAATCCTCCCAATCTCGCCTATAAAGAAATATTTTCCCCAAAATGACGAGAAAAACCATGTGGTTGCATGCCGAAGATGGTTAAACTGAGCACATGGGCAGCTTTTTGTTTGTTCATCCACTCCTAACAATGCCTGTCGACTCTGATTACACACTAATGGTTAAAGGCGAGACAACGTTTGCATGATACTTATCCAACAGGCTAGGTCCAAGTAAAACAACCTAGGGTTGGGATGGTGTTTCTTTGTCCATGAATGGAAGTAAAGTCGTTTGGGCTGGGCTTGCTGAGTATGGAAGACAAAGAGTAATCTTTACCATGTTAAGGAACATTCTGCGATATCGTAGATCTAACATGCCCAGACAATGGTCTTGGAGTGACCATCAATTAAACAGTATTTGTTGCTTAACCTATGCTACACTGCAGCAGCTTTCAGCGTAGAGAAAAATGTATCGTTCAGTGGCCTACCAGATTCAATATTCTTCAAAAAATTGTAGTTAGATATTTTTCTGAGCAAACTGCATGCACAGTCTTTGGAAGGAGATGCTTATCAAGGGGAAATAATTACTAGTAATGATGAGTCAATGTCTGGTTCGTGGCTATTGTTTTATGGTCTCTGTTGGATATTAAGAATTTCTGATATTAAGAAATAAAAATCCTGGTCCCTTCGATTTCTTAATATCAGAGTTCCCCTGTATATGCCATTAGCTTATCCAATATGAAACTTTCATTCTGGTACAAGCAAATCAATTCTATTCTCTAGCTACAAGTTATTGTCAAAGAAAACACCAAATACAATATGATTATTTTTTTACCACAGTTGTGGACAGCTCAGATAACCACCACTACAGGAGGTTGAAAAGCTTATAAAAAACCATAACCTGATCATTTAGTTCAAATTTTTTCAAAGCATTCATTTCACCATTCAATTGCACTCTTTTTTTTTTTTTCTTAATTGGTTTTCTTTCTAGAACAAAATTTGCAGTTACTATAATCTGCCCCTGAACCACCAATAGAGGTTTTTCAATCTCCTCTTTATCAATTATGGATCAATTGCAGTCTTTTTTTTTTTTACTGGTTTTCTTTCTAAAACAAAATTTGCAGTTACTATAATCTGCCTCTGAACAACAAATAGAGGTTATTCAATCTCCTCTTTATCAATTATGGATCCACTGCTGTTTCTACTAGATCAAAATCAGGCCTGTTTGTGTTTCTAGAAAATTGCATCATTTGACACCAACTCATGGAACAGCCAGCTGGAGATAAATGATCCATTTGAAATATATGTATGAAGGAAGAAAAAAACAAAAACACTATGTATATACAAATATTTACAATATGGTAACATAGGACAATATGTACAGACAAAAAAATTGGTATTACAGGGGGTTTGTGTGCGTTTGAAATGTCCATTACAAATCAATAAAAATGGCATGGTTTTATTGAACAAACATCAATTAAATATGGAGAGAAAAAAAAATGTAAAAGAAACCCCAAAACAACAACACCAACTCATCAAATAAAGTACATATCTTGTGGTGTGACCTGGGGAGGAGGAGGGAAGAGGTGGAGGCAAGAATCCCCAAGTTTTATTTAGCGATTATTAGCAAGTTCAATTTTCCTATTATCTATGTCCCAATCTCCAGATATGCATGTAGTCATATTAAAAAAAAAAACTGGGACGAAAAAAATAATAACAATAAAAATTTTAAAAAAACTAAAAAAGGGAAGAGAGGCAAGGAGGGAAATGAAAGAAAAAATAAAAGGAAGCAGAAAAACATAAGAGGAGTGCTGGGACGAGATGAAGGATTGACTAAAAAGCATAACAAAACAAGCAAGAAAAACTCACATACATTCATACACTGAACAGACCACAGCTAAGTAGATTTACCTCACAATATATTAGTGAAACAAGTGCAGAACTATGAAATGAATACTTTGATTACAGACCAAAAAACTAAACCAGGAACAGATTTTGAGAATACATAATAACAAAAAATATCAATCAAAATTCTACAGTTGTGAATTATGATGAGACAATAATAATAATAATAATGCTGTAAACTTCAGTCACAATGTTCAATCGTGTCAAGCATTTTTATTTTCACAATGATTCTGTTGACCCTTCCTTTAAGGAAGAAAAGACAGCACTTCTCAAAAACTACTAAGACAGTGTAAAAAAAAAAAATTTTTTTGCTAGCAAGATTACTAGTTCAAAGGAATTAATTCTAATTCCAAAATAAGCCACTCGAAGACTATTCCTGAATGTGTGTCGCTCTCATCTCTTTGTTTTGGTGAACATTTTTAGGGGAGAAAAAAGAAATGAGTAAAAATAATAAAAATAGAACACAGAACAGATTTACATTGCATCCCTGGACACAGTTACTAACAGCCATAAAATAAGCCACACAACAAGCATTAACTGACCTTTCAATGCACACATGGACATCTAAAACAAAAGCAATTACATTTCTTGCAGAATGTACAATTTACAGTAAACTTCACTAGAAAGCGCAAATACACCAATGCTAAAAATTTCAGCATAGTGTAAAATTTATTCCAATGGAATCATTTAGCTCAATTTTTCGATAATAATGTGACCTTATAATGCCATTTTCAGTCATTTTTTATAACTGCCCTTTCTATATTCCAATGACAAGCTAAAACCAAAGACGGCCATGAAATAAGATGAATTTTTTAACCAATCACATACCATATTCATGGATGAAGCCAAAAAAAAAAAAAAAAAGACAATCACAATTTATTAAAAAAAAAAAAAAAAAAGACAGATAGACCAAGTCGCAGGCTACTAAACACAAGTCAACTCATTACAACATACAATAGTTTGTTGTTTCTGAGAGATGAAAAAGGCTGTAACTGCCAGTTCATTTCCATCAATAAAATCTATGACTTAATCTGAAAGAAAAAATAGCCCAGGAGCTCATTAAGTGAGAGGCGATGTGGGCATTCTGTTTTTTGTGGCACATGCATGGCTGTGTTTTCTTTGCTGTCTTTATTTTATAAACAATTTCAAGATGTACCTGCACTGTACTTATTGCAATGATTTGCATTCAATGCCTAGGCTTATATAATATCTGAAGTAGCAAAATATTTTGAATAATTTTGACCATGGTCTGTATGCTATTTATGTTCAAATGAAACACCTGAAGGCTAGATAACAGGTAGGTATTTTCAGGAAATTTATCTGAGTTCCATATGTCACTGCAAACAGTTCCTATCATTATCAATCTCAAGTCACACTGCTACTGAACATTATAATCTATCAAAATGTGTAAGTCTTAAGTCAAAATAAATTAAAAGAAAAATTAAGGATCTGTTGACTGGAGACTTTTACCTTTGATATTTTTTAAAAAAGCAAATCAACTTAAAAGTCAAACTTCCCTTAAAATCCAGTCAAGGTCACATCAGCAAATGAACAAAAACAAAATAAAATGAAAAATTGATTTCCAGAGAATCAATTTACAGTTAATAATGGCAGATATTGACAGATTATTATATCACACAACAAAAGTGTGAAGAGATATCAGTTCATTATCATGACAATATCAGAAAATACTATGGAACTCGTGTTATTTTCCACTTGTTGAGAATAATTACTGGCACACATTCTCATCTTCTAATCAATGAATAATTACTTTACATGAAGCAGAGTTATGTATACACTTTCGTGTGAGCATGCCAAGAAGGGGACATTTGACTGAATAATATGTATAAGCCATTTCATATACCAAACATAAATATGGCTTTTATTAAGAATGATGATCAAATCAGTAGGCCTACTTAGTGAAGATAGATCTAGTCTGACAAAAATGGTTCCAACTAAAAATTGGGTGTCGTGTGTGTGACTAACAAAAGAACTCAAAGTCAATAAAATATAGTCATAAAATATGAGAAAAAATAAAGGATCATAAAAATCAGCAATCTATGTTCAGAAAGCTGGTTTCAAAATTTTTGGAAGAGTAGTTTCAGAGGTATGAAACATTTTCTAGGAGGGGTATAAAAACAAATAATTCATAGAAAAAACAGATTAAAGGTCATATAACTCTGTTCTAACATCAAAAGACATACAATGATACAGATGATCTGATATTTCTATCAAAACATTTTGTGAAAGACATAAAGACGAATTAGCATGTTTGGTAAACTTACATATTTATGCTCTGTTAGACCTTCAGCCCAACATTGCTGTTTTATGTTTTAGAGCTGTTGCTCATTTACAATATGCTAAAAGTACAATCTGGAAACAAAAAAAATGATGAAATCTGAATGTTGGGGTGTCAAGGAACCCTTCAGAGCTATTTTGAAAATGACAGATAAACTAAACAAATGTTCAGAAAGAAGGTGCCTCTTACAAAAGATTCAGTTATTTCATTCTTTGATCCCCATTTCATTAGACATTCTCAGTAAACTTCAGTTCAAGATCATATAGCTGCCCTTCAACAACAACTATGAGCATAAATGCTCCTTAAGTTGTTCTTCCAGAATTGTAGGAATAAAATTCATTTTCAGTACTCAAAAAGAACAACAACAGAATAATTCAGCACCTGTCTGAATCTTACTTGAGTACATCAGGGTGTTAAATTCTAGGGAAAAACAAAATATTGAAAAGACCACAACTAGATTAATTTTCCATTCCTAGTATGACCGAGGTAGAGTAGTTTTCCTAAGTCAGGGAATCAACCTCTAAGAACTGACAATCTCTTAACAAAAACAACAACAATAAAAAAAAAAAGTTCCTCAAATCAGTTACTTATCAGCCTGACTATGTGCAAGTGTTCAGGATTTTAAAAAAAAAAAAAAAACATTTAAAAAGGTGACTCAATGATATGCAGCTTGATTGGAAAGTACAGAAACAAATATCAAAATGTTCATATGGCTTCATTTTCATGTGAATATCAGCAATGACAACACAATTTTCTGATGGTAAGAATCTGCCACCCCCCATATTTATCTCCAAATCTCTACAGCTGTGAATGTCACTTTCAAAATCATATAGATGAATTTGAATTGATTATCAAAGATTCTCCTTTCAAATCAAACATAAACAACTTATTAACACCATCTTTGTGTCAAGATGTTATCCAAAATCTATTCAATTTCATCTTGATATTGAACACAGTAATGAATTCCATATTATATTAAAAATTTATGGAATGGCAAATGATGGTTTTGCTATGATTCAACTCAAAGTCCAGATAAGCCCGGTATGTTTTCATAGTTTCTGATGAACATTGGACTAAATGTAGGCAATGAGGGTTAATGCACAGTGAAACTTCAGTGTCAACAAACTGTAACAATGATAAGATGAATATATAGATATATATATGTACACACATATATATATATATATCTGGATATATATATTTAAAACAATTATAATGTGAAGAAAATCTCTAATAAATCCTAACAAGTGCAAATACAATGTACACATTTACAATGGTAAGACCACATGCCTTCTTTACTCATTTCAGAATCTGCTGAAAAAAAACTAAGATGAGCCAATGTCATTCGCTCACTGTCAGTATCATATCACAACATGTTACATGCCATACATCTCAATGCCACTGCTCTTATGTCTTGCACAACAGCAAATTGTTGTCATCAGACTATCTAGCTCCTCTGACGGATGATGCAGGTTATCTGACTCCAGGCGGTACCCATTAATATCCTGCAACTTGGGCGCACCCACTGAAAGCACTGAACACATGCAAGGCAAGTGTGGTGATCGCTGCTGTAGCAAATTCTTGTGCCATGGTCGCCGAGCTATTCTGAGTTGCAGCAGGCTTGGAGTTTTTATTCTCTTGAGGTAGAACCCACGACACTGTGACACATCTAAAAAGGTGAGAGAGGCTGACTCCACATAGTACACCTCCATTCCTCTGTTATTGCAATTTGGTATCCATACCTGTTCATAAGAAAATATGTAGTATTATTAAAGAAAAAAATGAAAGTATTAGAAAAATAGAGATTGGACAGAGGAAGAAAGGCAGGAAACAAAATGATATCATACAATTGTTGGCTGAATATTTCTTTCTTATTTTCAAATCTACAAAAAAAAAAAAATCATAATAACTTAATGCACATTTATGAGCAATGCGGTGTAATAAGATAAAAACAGATGACAACGACTATCCTGGCTATGCAGTAAAACGTCATTACTGCCAGGATGAAACAAAAGGGAACCAACTTCTTTGTCTATTCAAGTAATACTTGATTTGTTAATTTAAGTTAAAATTTTATCATTAAACAGCATCATCCACTTCTTCATTATACTTGCTTACAAAATGAAAGTTTGATAACATAATAATAATAGAGGCACGGCAAAATTCCTTATTTGAAATATAAAAAAAAGTAAAATGTCTTATGAAAGGCGGATCTTTATTTTTGAATTAGAGCTACATTAGATTCAATCAAATTATTACTTCAAACTTCGGCATCACTTTCAAAAGCATATCTCTGTGATTTCCATAAAGTTTATGAAGAAGTATCAAGACACCAAAAACTGGATGATCTTAAATTCAAACAACATAACTTCATGATGTAATTTAACTGAGGCAAAGAGAAAAAAGGAGATTGTTCTACAAACCTCAAGAAGAAGCTTTCTCAATCTGACTAAGTTCCGCATCAACATGTCCATGTGATCTTGCGTAAAAATATGGTTGTAAATTCCATATTTTTCAAGGACTAAGTTTTCCAGTCCCTTCAGACTGCAAAGATTCTCTATATTCTTGTCTGACCAATCAAATGGCATTACCAATGTGGTTAATTGTGTAGCCAATGAAACAAAAGTCTCAAAAATTCTTGAAAACATCCTCTGTCTTTTCCGATATCTGTACATGTACTCCTGCAATGTTTCTTGACTGCTTCTTAAAGGAGCTCTTGATGGGCTTTCTTTCCAGTTGATATCCGCATAGGTCAGTGCAGATATATCTGCCATTGACATAAACTGCTCCACCACACAATTAAATTGATCTGTAGGATGACTAATGTCTAAACAAAATTGAAATTCTTGAACCACTGGGCGAATCAAGGAAAGAAACTGACTGAAAGCAAAGACCCTCTTACGAAAGCAATGATGACAGACTGGCTCTGTGTGCACTGGCCCACTGCGATCCCGTGGCAAACAGGTATGAGGCAGCTCACTGAAACGCACAACAGTCCATAACTGAGGTTTCTGTATCAGGCGATACCACTCTGAGCACACAAGCATGCATCGCCCCAGATCACACTGCTTGAGAAAAGACCACACTCTATTTTTGCATAATTCTGGCAGATGCTGAAAAGGGAAATATGAAGTGCATTCGCTTGTTGTATCCATTGGCACCTCAGTCTCTGCAGTCTCATCATCACTTTTGGGCAGGTCCATTACCAAAGGAAAACTGGTTCGATGATAGCGATCTAATGGGTTGCCAAGAGGTCCTCGTGTTGAGGCTAAAGAATTCAGGCTGCTAACATCGCGCTTTTTCCCTGATTTCTTTCTGACCTTTTTGGTCACATGAGCACTTGCTGGCCTCCCACCACTCATGGCTGCTTCGTTTTACCTTTTATAGTCAAAAAGAAATAGATGAATTTTACTGAATGTAATGAACAAATTGATAAAAACTGCAAGTAAAAATAATATTTTTGGTAGGTTGATTTCCGTCAGAACATGGTTGTGATTTTACTGATTATGTTCGTCCTAGGGATTAAAAAAGTAAACAGCCACAAATAAACAAAACTAAATGTTCAGCCATTTTAACAGAAAAATGGCTATTTTACAATACCTCAATATCAACCCTCATCATTCGTTATAATCATGACCACATATAAGTAGCGAAATTTCTGATCCTACATGATCCGCCATATTTGTGTGACCCTCGTTTTCACATCTTTGGGGTCAGAGGGTAAAGTGATATTAATATCTGAGGACTATTTACTTGAGGCATTTTGTTACTGTCAGACTGATTCACAGGACACAAGTCCAAGAAATCCCCGACCTGTTTATTGCTCAGTTTGGTGAAAGTTCTAATCTTGTTAAAACAGATTGGGGTGAGTTAGTACTTTTAATTACTGAACCATCAAATCACAGAGGAACTAAGAGCTAATTGTTTTACAAGAGAAGAAAGCAGATATTCAAGACTTTAGTTACCTAATTTTCAGAGACAACACATTGTGTACGAAGGCATTAAAAAAATATATATGATCTAAATCTAACACATTCTTAAAAAAGTGAATTAAAAGAGAGACCTATGTCTATATTTTTAATAATTACTATAAGGAAATACTCTGAAGATGTGGACAAAACAGTGCAATCATCATTCAAGGAGGAAAGCAATGAGGAATGTTTATAGCATGAGGCGTAAATTAGCCTACAGCTACACCAAACTGCTGTGCTGGCTGCTGTCAGAGAAACGTTGTATTAACGACAAAAGGTGAACAACATTCATCTTCCAGAGACAGTTTTTAGGCAATCATGGACTCTACAAAGATCAAAGTTGGAGATGTAGATCTAGATCTAATAATTCAGACTCTAGACTCTAGGTCTGATCCCTGTGGTCAAAAAAAAAAAAAAAAGATGTTTATCTGCTGCAAGTAATGGCCATCTGACAAGAGAAAATGCTAATGACATACAATGAAGATAGAGAATCCTACTGTAAACGGCAATAAATGGAATTTGTTCGGACCGGTTGGCCCATTCTTCATTGTCTCCTATAATTTCATTAGATCCTTTCTCTAAGTCAGCTGATAACTTTAGACATCAATAGCTCCCACAAGACAGCTGCTGCATATCATCTAAGAAATAAAAACATCACGAATGACATACCTTCAGGCAAATGCCACTACATTTTATCAATTTTATAAGGCAGCAAGAGCTGCCATTAAAATTGACCTAGAATTTCATTCTCTTCAAGCCATCTTTCTCTCACAGGCCCAGCACAAAAGCATCATAAATCCGGAAATGTTGTCATCGTTTCTAATTTTACTCCGGATCTTTCCAAAAGCAAAGCGAGGTTACTCTTTGCACAAATAGGCTCCTCTTCATTCATCAGCGTACTTTCGATATCATAAAATACAGAATAGTGGCCGCCGTTTCATATTTCTACAAAGTGTGTTTTGAAAATCGTGGCATGAGCGCAGTCACTGAGACAGGTTAACGTCGTTCAGACATATTTTCATTGTTTCCGTTTCCACATTCCCGTTTCACTTGAGTCAGTCTTCATAATAGATCTACTAGACTAGTTAGTACTAGATAGATCTCTGTCTCTAGTCTAGATTTCTAGGTCAAGATTAGTTTCTGTAGGTCGTATATATATAACAATTTAATTTTATGCACAAATCCATTCAGTTGATGTATTACGTTTTGATTTTTCCAGGAGCATCTGTTTTGTCTTAGGGGAAAGTTTGTTGTTAATTACTGTAACTTAGACTTAGAGATCTAATCTAGATCTAGATCTAGATCATTTATAATGTATACGTTTCAAATTTTATGAATTTTGTCCATTTTTCTAATAATTATGGTTCCATATCCTCAATAAAGAAAGGCATGAAGTAACTTGTAATTCATGTATCATATCTTTTCACAAGAAAATCCAGACAATCAACATAATGAGGCAGTGTGCCTCTACAAAGGAATAATTGAACGATATATCTATAAAAGTAACGGAACATTTAATAAAATATAATAAGTGTCATTTTTAATTTGTTCAGTTTTATTAATTCACTAGATGTAGATCTATATCTATACTATAAATCTGCAACAAAACCCACAATATGCGTATGGATTCGAAAACTGCAGAATGGATCCATATGAAATTTGGCACACACCATTGTTGCATATGGATCTGTGTTTCTATGTACATAAATAAAAAAAAAAAAAGCTTATTATCATTGACTTTATTCTGAAAATGCTAAATTGAATAATAAACTCACGAGGGTGCTTGATCCGAATGGTATGTCAAAAAGTATGGCGCATTCAGAATAGGCTTTCTTTGAGTAAAATTCAGTTTAATCAACCATATATCAGCATCAAGGTGCGCACGCTTCCCATACACTTAAAGTCGCAGGACTATATTTTTATTTAAAATAATCTCCCACGAAGGCCGTGGGTTCTCTTCTAGTATATAATATTTTTTATATGCATGGATATCTTTTACTCTTTTTTTTTTTTCAGAGATACAAAATTATGAAACTGTGATGGATAAGCCCGATTTCAACCTTTTGAACTTGAAGACATGCATTCAAGCAGTGGCCAATAGGAAAATCATCCCCAATCTTATGTCTCCAAAATCATTCACTGATGAAGTTCTGCTAGCAATCAGTAGTGAGCTCAGACAAACACATAAGTCAGCTTCCAGCATTGTCAGCCCATATTTTGGCTGTGGAGAGTCTTGTTCCCATAGTCTTCTACTGAGCACACTGTCAGCTATTCATGATATTTTTTATTCTAATGAAACGAGAGAGATTCATGTTTCAAATGCCTCTTTTGAGAAAAGCCAAGCGTGTAAAACTGGGCTTAGTGGTACAGATGCAAAATTGACTTTGATATCAAACTCTGAAGCCAAGGAACATGTGTCAAGGATGCCCATGGAAGACTGGTTTCATGAAGCAAGAAAACTGCTGTCATCAAATGGCATTGCAATATTACTTGTGAGTAGGTTCTCACATATTACTCTGTGGCACACTGATTATTGAAACACCTTACATAGTTGCTTGTGAATGATTATAATAGTGGAAACACATTTTATTTATTTATCTATCTATCTATCTATCTATCTATCTATCTATCTATCTATCTATCTATCTATCTATCTATCTATCTA
>JBCAUA010000001.1:254013-265414 GCA_038406235.1 Peronia verruculata | reverse complement strand
AAAATAGAGTGCTAAGTATGTAGCTGAGTTGTTAAGCTTTCGTTTGATGTATTATTTATGTATATGCTGTGGAAAATAAAAAAGTAATGATCGAACGGAACTTAATTATCATCCTGCCCTCGTACAATAACCTGAGCAATGAGATAAGTTACCTTGCCAAAAAACAGAACCTGGGGCACCCATCACCAGGGCATCATCCTGATTTGGAATGCAACAGAAATACAGCTTTTAAATTTCACTAACTCAATGCCTGCTACAAGATTTTGCGTATCCTGAACACTCACACTAATGCATACAAGTACTCATAAATGCATGCGATTTTTGATAGACATAAAACCAGTACTCTCCTTCTTTCTTATTTTCCTAAAGTTAAAATTATGGATCTAAATATTGCTATCAATCTTGCTTCTGATTGAAAAATGGTAATGTCACAGTGCATCCTTTGCGATTTATTTTTTCCAAAGCTCTACGTCATAGTAAAACTTACTATGAACATACATAGCAGAATATCACTGTAAATGTCTAGCTGAAATTTATCAGTAAAAAAATCTCATCTATTCATTCAAATTTTGATAATTGAAACAATGCATTATGTTCATATCTTACATATTTTGTAAAGCCAGTAAAAGAACACAACTTGCACATCCATACCATCGTACATCACAAATTCATAATATATCAGGCCATGGGCAGAACAGTAAGGCTTATCAGAAGAAGCTGATATATGTGTGTAAAACTCTTGAGGCATTTTTTTTTTCCACTTTCACTATGAACAGTCAAGTTGAGCTAAGGAATGTCACAATGCAAAAATAGATTGATAGTTCCATTCTGCTTTTTACTATGATCTGACACGAATATCATACCAGCTGCTGATACAAAGCATGAAACAATAGGCTCATCCTTTCTTATAGCATAGATAAAGGTTAAGAATCAAATTTTGCATGTGTAGTTGTATTTCATTTTCCCTACTATCCTCATGAACTCTTCAAGATCATTTCCAAGGCAAAGAAAAGCTAAATATTGCCTTACCAGATCCAGATACCAGTTGAAATTAAATTCTACTGACTGGGATACAAAGTTTTTCTACACATAATCAATGAAAAGAAACTTGCAAACATTGATAAGGATGAACATTACCTGTCCAAGGGCTGCTGATATACCTGCCTGACAAAGGCCAAAATCTTGCAAATACTGCTGGTGAGGTAGTCGCTCACAGGGCCTAAACATAGTGTCATAGTCCAGACTTTGCAGAAAGGTATGGCAAATGCCCAGTGCTGCATTGTTTTTCACATATCGATGAGCACAGGCCTAAACAGGAAGATTGGACATGATCCATTTTAAATAATCAGAGAAGAAAAGAAAGCCAGGTGTTCAGACCTGGGGTACATTACCTGTCCAATGCTTGCTGACATACCCGCCTGGCAAAGGCCAAAGTCCTGCAGGAAACGTTCATGGGGCAGCCTCTCACATGGTCGAAAACTCAGGCCATCACTCATGAGATTTTGGGCAAAAGTGTAGCAAGTACCCAGGGCTGCATTGTCTTTGATGTAGCGATGAGCACAAGCCTAGACAAAACATTGACCGTCAATTGTTTCTGTAGATCTTCATCCCAATGTAAAATATAACCGCGAGACTTCATCTTACTCGATATTCTTAGTCCTATTTTTTTTTTTTGTTGTTCAGCTGTGCTGATCTCCACGTCTTTGGACCATATTCAGGAATACTATTTAGTACTGCTTACCTAAAAAAAAAATATTTTTGGGGGCAATAAAAAGTTTAAATCAATCCAGATGCACAGAAAGTTATCATGCATGTCAAAACAAGTCATGCAAAGGTTGCGAGCGACATGCCTTTAATAAATTTTCCAGAGCAAATTCCAGTTGCTATAAGAGACTTGAGAAACAAAATAGGACAGTCAAGAAGATTATGGAGATGACACATGTGTAACAAAACTGCTAGAGGAATGAAAACAGACAAACTGATCGGTACTGTTTTCCATCCAAACTCTGCAGAACCAACCGTAAAGAGGAAGCACTGGGACATTAGAGAAGATGAACTGTTCTGGAATCTGAAAGTGCCAACCTGAATGAAATCATGCACAAATTAAATAAGAAGCCACAACAATCTAGAACATAACTGATTTGAAAACAACATGGTGTTAATTACAATACTGCAAAAGCTTCCACTCCTAATTTGAAATGAATAAAGTTAGATACACCTCACTGTACACAGAGACAACACTAAACTTTCATAAGCTTTCGTCTGATGTAAAACAACATCTTCAAAAAGATGAAAAGTCTATGAAATAGTTTCCTTCAATGAAACAAACCAGTTACATTTTTTATTTTACTCCAGTTCTCCTGTGAAAATATATGCACCCAAAGCAATCCAACAAATAAATGTTCAAAACAATATGTTTGCACATCCACTCCATTCATTTTTCAAAACATCTGTCTCTCAGTATATAACATAGAAATGAATTTCCATAACCTGAAAAAATAGATGAGCAAAACTGCTCAAAGACTAAAATGTCTCATAATTCTTACACCTTGGTGCAAAAAGATAAAGACCTCAGCAAAAGACTCCTGAGTGATAATTATATGATAATATAAAAACAAGGAACAAAACTACACAATTTAGCATCCTGTGCCACGTTTGCAAGAAAACAAATGAAAAGCCCAAGATCTTCCCAAAAGAACATATTTTGCAATAAGGGTAAAAACCTCATCAAAACAAGAAGAACTAGATTTTTCTTTACTGAGGTGAGAAAACCTACACTCAACAGCCTGAGAAAGATCTGAGATATACATTCTATATGCTTGAACTAACTATATTCTATTGGTCCTAGAGAGCTGAATTTTTATGACCTCTCGAAGTACTCTCCATTAGCACTGATACATGAATGCATTCTGCGTTCTCATAAATCAAGAGACAAAGAATGGCAGCACTCCTCATCAGATACCCCTGAATTACATTTTATTTAATTGAAGGTAAAAAGGGCTTCTTCACAGTCACTAAATCGCTTCCCTCTCATTGGATTTTTGACTTTTAGAAATCAGAAAAAGTCAAAGGAGCTAGGTCTGGTGCGTAAGGTGGGTGTAGGAAAGATTTCAAGTCTTCTTTTACATATACTCTGTAAATAATGTGTGCTTTCTGATAATTTTTTCACACCCACCTATTTCCTGCAAATGCCCTGGAACAGTCTCTTACCATAGAGTCACCATTTGTTTCATTTTATACTGAGTTTGGCAGAAATGTTTGGTAACTTTTTGAGTTTTTGAAGGTCAAGGAAAGTCACTTCAAAATGAAAGTATGGAAGGAAAATAGAGGTGATTACGGGCATAGTACTAAGAAAGGTAAGAGCAAAGCACCAGCAACTTCTTTGTCTATATCTAGTGCTTCTACATCTAGAGAAAATTCTTCTGCACAGCAGGCAGAGATGTAGAAACCGTCACTGTCCGACTTTTGGACAACTCAGCTAGATCTACATTTTCCAACATTTTCCCAATTTTCTCGGGGAAACCCAAAATCTGACACATCTTTAGAAAATCTTTAAAAACTATATGACATAATCCATTTCTGTTCTCTGTATCACAATGTGTTGATCTAGTACTGCTATATGTGTTAAAATGGTCAATGTGGGACTATGAAAAGTGTGTTTATGAATTTTTTTAAACTCCTCTGAAAATGCCAGATTTCAGTGTATCCAAACTAAAAAAAAAAAAAGCTCAGTCTTCAGTGAGTTTAAAAAAAAAAAAAAAATTGCCTCCATCATTTTACTAGTGCTCTGAGATGGTTTAAGTTTCACAGGTGGACCATCTCCAGCATCGATCCAACACATGCTTTGCACTTGCTTTATACACAGACTTTGACTGGCCTTCATCATATTTTCTGGGCATGCTTTAACAAAACTCAACCCACCCCTTTGCTGATTCTCAGTAAACATATTACGGAGTAACCACTACATACAGATCTTCCTTAGATTTAAGTGTTCACATAATATTTTATAGACATTGTGTCACCCCAGAATTAAATTGTCCCAACTACGACAGTTTTATGTTGTAGTTTGGACAATTTAATTCTAGGATGACAAGCAGTGGATGACAAGTCAAGCTCTTTCCATATTTTCTCATAAGTAATTCTTCTGTCTCTGTCCACCGAATTTCACACAGCTTTTATGTTGTTATTTCTAGAGACAGTGACAGGTCTCCCAGGGGAAGGGTCTACTTGGTGGTCTTTCTGCCACATAAAAATTCCTGATAATATGTGTAAACAGTTAATCTGGAAGGGCCGCACTCTTCAAATGTTACTGCCGGCTGATCCAGACATTCCACAGCAGCTGCAATCATACAAAAACATTGCTAAAACATCAGGAGCTTTTACACCACTTTGAGATTTGTAGTCAGACTTATCTCACTTCATACTTCTGGACAAAAAACGTAATTTTTGGTCAAAACTATTTTAAAGTTTCCCAGATCTTATAAGACATTTATGCTCATTTCTGCCAATTTTGAAGTTACAAGGACCAGTAGAAATAGGTTAGTCTGAGCATATAAAAGGTATATCTCGTAAAAGTATAACTGGCCTGCAGTTTCATTGAATTTGGACTAAAGAACCAATGCAAATGCCGTATCATAGAATTTTAATTTGGTGTGGAAAGACATTAGCAAAATAAAGAGCAAATCTGGGTTCATAATATGTTAATTAGTATAATTATGCAAATTATTAAACTGATAGGCTATCATGTACTGTGGGTCCACACGCTGTTACAACAAAACCAGTTGGAGGAGACTATAGGACTATATGAAGTTGGAAAATGGTCGCTAACACTCTGAGCGGCCACAACACCAAAAGAGATAACATAGTATTTGGCAATACTTGGAAATAAACTGGGAATCAAATGAACAGACCACTAGGAGCAATTTTGTTGTTAAAAGAAGGAAACTGATAATGATCACACATGAAATAATTCACAAGAAACGAATGAAAATGTGAAGCTATATCCAAACAAAGGAATTAGCTCAAGTCTGCTTCAAAATATCAGACAAACATTTCTGATTATGCACGTCTATAGCAATCCCATACAAGAAAATAAAATTAATACCTGGACAAAAAAATAAATTATGGGAATAAAAAAAAAAGACTCTTCCAAAGAAAAGGATGCTGATGAAAAAGAATCTTCATTTAAAAAAATTAAAAAAAAAAAAAAAGAAAGAAGAAAGAAAAAAGAAATAATAGAGCTCTCAAAAAGGTCAGAACTAAATCCAGGCATGTAACTCATAAATAAATGCATCAACAAAAATGTAGAAGATGCCTTCAAGAATGCTTTTTAAATTGTGTTATTTTTGTTATTTGTTTTACAGAGCTTTCTGTGCATCATTACTGAATTAGAGAACATGCACTGAGGTGCTTCCATCCAGTAAATCATGCTGCTCTATTGCTTTTTTTTTTTTTTGTTTTATATATATATATATATATCTTGAGTTCATGGTGCTAAAGTAATGTTTTGCTAAAATATTTTAAGTAATGACAATGATCATGTTAAACAATAACACTAATGTCAACATAGCAAATATTACGTACAAACAATTAATTTCCTAACTTAAATAAATAAAATCATGAAGTACAAAGAAGGTTGAATACTTTCTCATGCCATGAGGATATGAGGATATGATGTCAATCACTAAAGGTACAAAGTCTAGTAAGCAAGCAAATAAAACCTGTTAGCACACACAGAACTGAGGTTAGTAATTGCAAAACTAAGGGAAAAAAAAGCAAACTATTGAGTATTCCAAGGTTATTGTGACAATCCATGCAAAAGAGGTACAGCTAAAACTTCATGCAACACTATAAATAAAACTACTCTAAAAGTAAAAATCTAGCATGCAATTTCTGCCAGTTTTTCAGAACTCAAAGGAATGTTGTCATACCAAGTCTTTTTCTGGACTGAAATACAACTGTCATACTTTCACAGGTGAAAAACCGATGGCGGGGATAAATACACTACTTACTTGTAACTGAACTATACTGATGCTTACTTGTTTCAATTTTTCTCACACACTAGAATATTTTAAACAACATAACCCGCATCATTCTGAGCAAGAGAACTAGTAAAAGATACAAGTGTTTTGTCTCATTTAGTACAATAGTATCCCAGTGTATTTTATAAGATGATGTTCAAATAAAAATTAGCTTTCATCAAAGTAGAATTCATCTCCGGTGGCACTCAAACAATACTATATAATGATGGAATTACCAAATTTTGGGTGAAGCCACTGCAACAATGGAACTCATCCCACCCTCAAGTGTGCTTTCACTAATGTTCCAAAGACCTGCATCCACAGTCCAGAAAATAAAGTATCAGAACTTAATTTGCCCTACATGTATGTTTAAGAAGAAAACAATAGTTTGAATGAAAAACATAAAAATATATATACAGTAGCATATTTCATAAAATGAACAGCCCACTAATTTATGGAGTGCTTCTGTTATTTGCATTTAAGCATCCTTTGGCATGTCTTTCTACACTTACGTGAATCTACTTTTTGTGTTTGATACACTGTGTCTTCATTCAGCCTTTCCAAGAAACTGGAAACACAACATACAACAAGACAATTTCAGAGGCATTCGCCTACAGGAGTAGAATGAATGAATCGAAAATCATCCTGGTTTGCACATCTTTTTCTGTTGTGACTCAGCAAAATGCAGTCAGCAAAACAGGCAACAGTGAAGAAATAATGCCAAGATGGGCCAAGATGTGGCCAAAATGTGCCTCATTTCATCATGCAAATATTAAGAAAGAAAATCCCTCACGGATGACAACTGGGCAGTGGGAGAGAACCAGGCAGGGGTGGAGAGAAGGAGAAATAACAGGGTGAACCTGGAAAGGAATTGAAAAGGAGTGGAGACAAATAAGAAGACAAAGTCTGCTGACCATGCAACGGACATATTTGATGAACATTGTGGAGAAATATAAGTCCTGCATATGTAACAATGATGAAATTCCCAATAATGATCTCTCTGTGTACACCTTATGAAAAAAAAAAAAAAAATTGTATATACAGATTTACTGGAAAGTGTGTAATCTAGCCCTTGTGTTTTTCTCTCTCTCTCTTTTTTTTTTAACTGATGCCATGGATTTTCAGAGAAAGTTATTCATAAGTGATTGATTGAAATGACCTAAAGCTGAAAACTACACTTTTCCTTTGGATGGGTTTTCTTTTTTTCCCCGACATTATTCACAACTAAACATGTCTGATTTTTTTATTTTTGAAGGAATGTATGGGGACAGAAGAAATGAAATATCAGCCGGTTGGGAATCACTGTGATGGGTGAGATAAAATCACTAACAGTGTAGCTATAGTCTTGCAAGGACAGTTAAACATACTCAATAGCTAAACCTACTGGAGGTTATACTGGTTGTATCTGGTGTCGCTTGATTGACTAATAAAAAAAGTGTGACGGGACAAAATTTAGGAGGATATTTTCACAACATTCATGCTGTTAAATGGCAAATAACATTGAACAAATATTTTTGCTCTTGTTTATTTGATCTCTAAACATGTAACTTTATCATATAATTTTTATGAAATATCAAAAGAAGAAGATTAAGGAGACATAAGGTTTTAATGACACTGAAGTCCATACTTCAATTTATAAAATACAGTGAGATATTTAATGTCATTTATCCATCTTCTCTAACTTTGACTTTTTTAGGGGTTTTTTTCCTCCAACAATGAAGTTTTTTTGTCTGTATTTCTTTTCACAGAAAGCGTAAAATACCAGACTAACATCTTTAGCAGACTCCTTTCATGTGCATTGGCCAGAGTTTGATGTGCAACGAAGGCTCTAGTGATGTAAAGAAACTGAATTAACGGTCAATGTTGTCAGGTGATGCATAATGCATGCTGCATGGTGTGGCCGCCAACCCCATGTCATTTCTAGGACTTATTTATTACTTCTGTGCACCCTTGTCATCCTGCCAGACTACAAACAGACACCCAGTGCCTAGGCCGTGATGAGTTATGTCAGCAATCATAAGGACAAGCACCTGTGACCCCAGCTACTTTACTGTTGAAAGTAAATTGAATGTTATAATAAAGAGAGGTAGGTGAACACAGCCACAGAATTGCATTCCACAAACATTTGATACCACACAAATAAAGAGCAGAAATTACAAGTGAAATTATTCCATAATAGAATTGCTAGGTGTAAAAAGACAAATAATTAAATAAACAACAAAGACATACACACACATACATGAACACACAAAGGGGCAAATACACAACCAAGTTGTTTAACCATCTGCAATCATGTAATGGATAAAATTTTCATGTGATGCTTAAGCCAACTGCTAAAGTCATTTCAGGAAGATCTTCACTGCTGCAAACAACCATGTCATAAAATCTTTGAATTTTTAAAACACAAATAGAAAACAATCCAGGTCCTTTTCTAAGAGGCACTTTCCACTCTAAATTTCTCTAGCATTTCGTTTTCAAAAACTAGATACATGTATTGAAAAATTTTAGTGATCAGCCACACTGGGTCACAGAAGGTTAGAAAACTAGAAACTGTTTTGTTCCAGTTGAGTGCCTCCAACAAAGCCAGTCAAGTGTGATATGACTGGCTTTGAAATCCAATGTCACACTGTGACCCAGGTATCTTACTTGCCCCTAGGCCTGCTAAAGCCATACAACCCCAGGTAAACTGCCTAGGCTTATTCTGTGTTAAAATGACACAGATACAATAATAGCAGGACCTGAGCTGCTTGAGCCTGTCATGGATATCCTCCACTACACCTCCCTCTCTCCCACATCCCCATATACACTGTTCTAGGCCATAAATCATCTTGAGCACACAGCTATAAGGGAAGATTGTACATGGTCATCTACCATACCTGATAACATTGTTTCTCTTGCAGAGTTGCTATTTCCATCTCCAAAGGAACAAAGCTTTTTAAATCCTTCCTAAGTAATGACAATGTTAAAATGAGTCCTAAATGAGTCTCACAATGCATAATGGAGAGCTGCTATTTGTCTTGTTTTGTCATTTAATCCATGAGAGCTTGAAGGGGTGTTTGTTCTCCTTTTCTCTTTCTCCAGTCTAGCAAACAACTCTATTCACCAAGTAATCAGTAGAGTTTACTATTTCCCATGGAATTGGAAAGGCTCTTCTAAATATTGGGATGGGAAAATTTTACCAAGAAACAGCCAGAGAAATTTAGAGGAGGCTTTAATAACACTAACATAAATCCCATCCATCCTTCCTTAGAGGTGAAAATCTAAGGAGACACTTGGCTCTGTACATGACTACGTGGTCTCTGGAGAAGAGGTCAAAGACACACACATACAAACCCACAAAGTATGTTAGTTAAGATAGGAGTTTATAAAATTACACAGATTGACCATCACATATAGGAATTAGGTAGCAGGTGAAAGCTGAGAGGTGGAAAAAAAATTTTCATTGAGCAACAAACTAAAATGTATGATTCATGGACACAAAAAAAGTATTCGAATATGACATGGGCCAGTCTCACAAATTTCAAATGAATCACCAAAAGTAATGGGAATGATACATTTATATCATTATGTTTCAGAGGGATTTAATTCTGGCTTAGGCAACAGAAACGTTGACATGAAAAAAAAAAAATCCACCTCATTTTTCCATCTATTAAGAGTTCTTGAAAATAAATGAAGGAGGTATTTTCAAAACAAAACATCAAAGTCTGAGCATGAATACTTTGGGGACTGCCATGCATGTATACAATACAATGAAATGGGCTCTAATATCATTATAATATGGGAAAAGCAGAGGACGGATTTGGCAACTAATAATCACATAACTGATAGGAAATAAACATATAATAAATGACTATATGTATACACGAATACAAATTATATGCAGGAGAGTAATGCAAACTTTTGTCTGAAATGTAATTATATTGCCGAGATCCAGCTAATTATTTTATTTATTGGATACAGATGGCCAGATTGATTAAATTCCAGGCTCTTTATCTACCTTGCATGAAATATACAATATATATTTTATAAATTCTCTCGAGTGTTTGACATTTACACAAGAGAAAAAAAAACAGACTAGAGTATTTGACATTTATCCAAAAAAAAAAAAAAAAGGAGATCGAGGGAGAGAAAGTGAAGACAGGTGAAAGCAAAGGTATGTGATAAGCCTGAAGAAAGCAAAAGTTAATCAAAAGAGTGACACACTCAAACACATAGTAGGTGCTGCAGGGTTGGTTTTGTTGGTTGTTTTGTTTATTTTTGCAAAATGTGCGCTGAAAGCAGCCCAGCTTTGCAAAGCTATTCTACAGTGCAATGACATATAAGAAATACATTAAGTAGAAGCAGATGGATATATACATGTAATTCAAAATGTTATTCTGATATGGCTTCATAAGATAATTTTAATTCCATTTTAATCTTTTTTTAAATATGAAATATATACATTAAGCTACAAAAAGAACAAAACTGCTAGTTGTGGACTGCTTGTACGTAACTGAGATGCCAGCTTTCTCTATATTTAGTGACAGAAGGAATAAGTATAGAAAATGAGCCAAATGAAGGCTGGGAAAGGAAAATAAAGATAAAGCAGAGCAGTGCTTAACTGATATCAAGATGAAACACCTGTGCTGTGCTAATACTGGAGATGAATGTAGTATCCTTTAACTCTATAGCCCAGAGTGATACTCACACTCAGTCAAGTTGTTTAATATAGTTTGTTTATTTTCAAACCATAAGTACTGGAAATCCAAGACAGAAAGAATATTTCCTGGTACACGGATCTTTCACAATGTCCAATTTCTAGATAGTACAAACAGTCCCAATGTTTGGTGACTGAAATTTTTAGTAGTAACCAATGCTGCCCCAAGTTCTAAATGTTAAACAAAAATAAAGAATTCTTGCCCACAATTGGTTGTGCTGCTGTCCAGTGCAAGGTACTCGTTCTAACCAGGCAAAACAGTACTGAAAATCTTTTTCACAATGAAATTCAGGAAATTTTTTTCTACTTCTATCATCAAAAATATTTTCTACTCATATCTTAATTACACCCATAGCTCCACTGACATGCCTGATTCACTGAATGTATATTTATATCCAGGAATTTGTTGAATGTGACTAGTTTTCAATAGACAAAAAGAGAGACCAGCCAAAGATATGCATCTTTCTTGTGAAAAAATTCTGCTGATAACAATACAGTGGTCTCCGCCTAAGAACCCGGTCGTCAGGAGACAAAAAAAGCGGGTTCTTTGGCGGACGGGTTCTTAGGCGAACTGAAAAGTTATGCAACCCATCTGACCACAGATTGTCTCACTTGTCTTGATTCATTGATCGTTACCGTTAGTTAAAGATTTATCTATGCAGATAAGTACAGCTTTCTTCCCCGT
>JBCAUA010000001.1:204353-246704 GCA_038406235.1 Peronia verruculata | reverse complement strand
AAAGAAAGAAAGAAAGAAAGGAAGAAAGAAAGAAAGAAAGAAAGAAAGAAAGAAAGAAAGAAAGAAAGAAAGAAAGAGGGAAAGAAAGAAAGAAAGAGTCCCATTTCTAAAGATCTAGTGCAAATACATAATATCCGGTGAAAACATTTCCCTCTGCGGTCTTTGAAAACTCTTCATTTGATGAATCGGCGGAAAGTAACGCGCACTCGGAGACAATATTTTAGCTCAATTTTGAAAAGAGCAGGGGAAAAACACTGTTTTCTTTCCATTTCAGCAACAAACAATCAAACAAACAAACAAACAAATAAAAAAAAACAAAAAAAAAACATAAAAACAAACAAAACCCCGACTTTGGACCATGTTCCATTCGCAAATCTGAAATTAAACAATTGCACCAGGAGAGAGAGAGAGAGAGAGAGAGAGAGAGAGGGGGGGGGGTCTTTTCTGGTACTTACAGTAGAGAATCCAATATTTTTTCCGTTGTCGGTTATATTTCGAGATAAAGAAACGCTACAGACGTCAGACAGCAGGTTTGCAGGGTAATAAATTCTACGGGGAAGATAACAATATTATGACACACGAAAGAATCTGTGCTTGACGACACAACGCATTCAGCGGGAGCTGAGAAGTGATCTCCTTCCGGAAGTACAGTCTGCTAGAGATTTGCTCGCTACTGAAGATCGCGAAGACAGTCGGCGTTCATAGACGGTGCAAGCCGGTGCTTGCTGATCCCACCTCGTCTGACGTACGTTTCCGTGCATGTTTTGTTTGTGTTGGGGTTGAATAACACATCAGCACGATTACGGCTATATTGTGTCAAGCACGGTAAGATACGTTTACACGTCAAGAACGGGGAAAGAAAGCGGGACAGAAGACAGGAGTGAGGAGAGGGAAAGAGAATAGATGTCTCAACTGGAATATCGAAGATGGCACTCCATAGGAGACACCCACCGATGGTGGGCTTACACCGCCTTCAGGTGGGAGCAGAGAACCTACTTATAAACCCCGAGCCCCCGCGGGGGATTCTGTGCATGTAAAATACAGTCTATGTTTACACGGGTGCGGTTTACGAGTTAAAAAAAAAAGAGGGGTGGGGGGGGGGTGCGGATCGATATGTTTGTGTTGCGTTGGGGTTTAACTGCACATCAACACGATCAAGGCTATATTCTGCCAAACACAGTAAGATACACCTACACGTCAAAAAAGCTGATCAACTTTATACAAGAAGAAAGGAAAGAGAGCGGGACAGAAGACAAAAGCAAGGGAGAGAAGAGGGTCAACCCAGGAACGTCGAAGATGGCAAATGCCATAGGAGACATTCCACCGATGGCAGGCTTTCACCGCCTGCAGGCGGGAGTAAAGAACCTAGTTATATAACTCGGGTCCCCGCTGGAGGAATCGATAAGCAAATTCTTCCACTTCCTTTCCGCTTTCTCGCTGTGTAAATCTTCCCCATTATCTCTCCAAAATCGCTATCTGCTCATACAAGAAATCTGCAACAAAACCCACGAAAAACTTAATATCTACTCGAAAACCGCTGATTGCATCCAAATGAATTTTGGCGCATAGAACTCTTCCATAAAGATCTGTGTTTCTACTTACATAAATCTGAGAAAACAAAATCTTATTATGTTAAATATCCTAAAAGGGCGATAATATCGGAAAAGCAAATTCGCCAGGGCATTTGATCCGATCTGTACGTACGAAAGAATGATGTACATGTATTATCTTATCGTTCTTCAGCGTGCAGAACATTCAAGTCACAAACAGTTTTCTTTAAATAAGGTTCGGACTAATCGTCATAAATTTTGCAACATCCATAATCTTTGAGTTGCTGGACAGTGCAGACCTGAGATTTAACGTTCGCCAACTCGCCAGTGGCCCCTAAGAATGGTGTCTGGCGAACTGGATTTACGGAACCACTCGCCCGGCTGGCGACCCTAAAAATTACCGCCATTGGTAGCGATTTTGTACAGCACGGTATATCAATAAAAACAGAGAATATAGTTGTTTTCTAAAAATAATCAGTAAACAGTATTGTTATTGAAAGCAATAGTAAGACAAATTAAAATAGAACTGCATTTTCGATCAAAGTCTGGCAACCTGAAACATTTTCTGGCAACCTGAACTTTCCAGGTTAGGAGCCCGGCTGGCTGCTTAGCCTGGCTTGCTAAATCTCAGGCCTGCATTGACCAAGTAAGACAGAGTTTAGTAATTTGTTCACCCTATTCATGATATGGAGCCACAGCAAATATTTCATGTCATTCTGTCGTCATAAATATAACTACTCTGAAGTTCAGCAAAAGTGCCAGCGCATCAGCAGTGTTTGAAAACCCTTCCTTGTCATATTTTTATTCATGAGTCACTTCAAATTTGATATAAGTGAAACTGGCAGTTGAGACAAGGCAGAAAAATAATGAAGCCGAGAAATATCAAGACCAGCACAGTTCCGTTGTCCCCCCGGGCAGATACTGCAAAAGGTCATGCTCAGTGCTCATCAGTAATTTGAATCGGGAAAGGCTCAGCAGGAATCATAGAGAACAGGCAATCTATGTAGTGTCCACTGCTGCGCCACAGCAGAGTACAGAGTACAGCCACAGTTATCTTAGCATAGAGGAAACAATGCTATAGTGGTGGCAGTATATTGCACAGCTGTTTGCATTTGCTGTTGACACATGAGCATTTTAGTTGTGTCTTAGCTAGAGGGAAAAAAAAAAAAAAATCTTTTGCAGATTTAGTTGTTGTGATATGGTGATAGAAATCATGTAGTTACACTGTAACTCTACCACCCTCCTGTTCCTACTACAACACTATCACAACACAGAAGCCAGGGATAAGGCTTGGATATCCCTTTGTATGATAATGTGTTCAGTGAAGAAGGATCGGTGAATGTATATGTTAAGTGGGAAAGCAAAGATGAAAAGGATAACTTGTGTGGATTTACAACAGAAGGTTTTTGAGCATTCCTGTAGAATGAAATTTTCATTTGTATGAAATGATTTGAAATTGCTGTGACTTCCGAACTTTAATTCCAGGGCAATGAATACATATGATTTGTAATTATTGCCCTAGACGCTTTTTTTTTCATTTTGGTATTTAGCTTTTTTATAGGAGGTCTTTTCTCATCAGAATTTGGCAGCAGACAAAAGCTACAACAATTTGGACATCCCACTTGGGGAAGCCCTCAAACGACGGCATGGTAGCGAGGTGAGTGAGGTAAGGAAATATACATACTTTATGACAATGAAGAAATAGTCTTAGAACTGTTATTTAATCCTTTGACCATGTAGATTATAAGTTAATCATTGATCACATAACACAGTAGTGTTATGTTATTTTTTTATCACAATTGTGGACAGCTGAGATAACCACCACTACAGGAGGTTGAAAAGCTTATAAAAACCATAACCTTTGACCTCATTCACTGTAGTAGGGGCACCTTTGAAGATGAGGTCTTTGATCTTCTCCAGCCCTCACTGTCTGCTATTGGAGAATGACGGAGATTTTCCCATTCATGTTCAGTCTGAGATGTCTTCCCTTCTCTTTATTTATTTTCCTCCTCTGCGACTGCCGCTGACTGTGAAATGTAGGATGGTTTTTGCAGCAAGGCCTGACAACTACAAGACATGGCCATACCATCTCAATTTTCATTGTGAGATGTCACATAGCTTCATGCTTTACTCTTGCAGATCTCTTTGTTTGTTACATGATATAAATGGCAGCATGTGGTAGTCCGAATAGTTCATATTCGACTTAGCACAGATCTGGAAATCCCCAGCAGAGTGTTTGTACCCTTTACTGAAAATAAACACCACGAAATCCCAGTGTTGAACACAAAACTTTGGAAAAAACATTACGCCGGAAGTACATCATACTTTTTCTCACGTCATTAAATCATTAACACTACTCACTACTACTATTATTTGGAGGCCATCTAAGTTCAATGGGCTCATAGTGAAGAGTTTTAGTGACACATTTCCTCCACATCGTAACAGGTTCAAACCGAAACGTGAGTCAAATTTGTGAATAGTTTGGAGTGTTTGTACCCCCCTGCTAAAAATAGACACCGGTATTTCCAGTCTTTTGCTTGGTCCGAACAAATCTATTGATCCTCTTAGAGACAAACATTATGGTATGTAAACCACAAAAACCGCTCAGTTTCTTTACGAAATGAGAGATACATCTTTGGTATGTTGATGGAATTAGCAATGCAGAAGCTTTGGTCTTATGGCACAGTTTAGGTCTTGAACAGGAGACCCTTTGAAGTTGCGGACAGATAGATAAGAGTTTTGTGAAGCTACAGATGGTTTACCATTGCAGAACAGTACAGCTGTTCTCACCGTTCACGTCAGTGAATATGTAACATGGTTTTATAAGGTGACCATGTCCAGTTGCTTCATCTACTACAGCAATTTACTGGTCCAGTCCTATTATGTTTCCCCTGATTGTTTTCTCCTGTATTTGATAACAGAAATTCTATCTCTTTAAGCCACACTGTGATTTCATTTGAATAAGCTTTATTTGGAAAACAAATGGGACCCAATTTTAACTAGTGTTGCAGTTTCCTTCAGGAGCAAGGCAAATTCTAGATAAACTTATAATATGGGAATTAGAAAAAAGAAATGAAAATGACCAGAGAAAGCTTGATAGTTTGTGACAGTTGATCATTGATCTCAGTAATTTGTATCAAAGATGAAATTCAGATTATTATTATGCAGTCAGGCTGCATAACTCATTAAATGTGACTCGAACTTGAGCTTTGAGAAAAGAAGAAAAGAACATTGCAAACACAGATTATGTGTGCAGATTTTGTAAGTATATAAATAAAACTTAGGTTTATTGTGAATTCTTTTTTTTTGTGTGTGTTTTTTGTACAGTGGTGTCCTCTTGAATCAAAACTCTCACATGTATTTTCCAACTTCTGCCTGTCAGGTTCAAAACAGTATTAAACCCTTAAAGGACCACTCACTTATACTTCCACCGCAGGTCACACTGTACAGAGTCTCAATCACGGTCCTCTCCAGACCATGCTTTGTTTACCTTGGTTTTGAAACTAAGGAAGCGGAAGTAGAGCTGTTTATGTTAAACAAATTTTTATCTGGCACGAATTAAAAGTAATTTTCCAAAACATGGCAAGTCCTGAGGGAACAATAGTGCTCCACATAGCCGGTCCTTTAAGGGTTAATACACAGCCAAAGCAGATTTTTTATTTCTGTCATTAGCTAACATGATTATTATTTATTTATTTTTTTGTCAGCAGCAGAGTGAAAAAGTTGCAACTTGTCATTTGTGGGAAACTCTGAGCAGTGTGATGGAAAAGATTGTGAAAGCTGAGGTCAGTATGAATTTCCTTCTTTTTTTTTTTTTCCTCTCTCTCTTCTTGGAAAATCAAGAGACCTTTATGTAAATCTGCCATGATTGAATCATTTAAGATAGCATATCAAGTATCATTGATTCAAAGAAATTGAATCTGACCTAGCATTTAGATTTTTGACATTATTTTCTTCAGGAAACTTGTATTCTGCAGAATCAACAGCATGAGCTCCTTTTATATTCTTGTTGACGCTTGATAATGATCGAGATTTATGCATCATAAAGTTAAGAAATTTATGGCATTGAAAATCTTTGAAGTTATTCTTATACATGTATTCACTAAAATAAGTTATCTGGCATGCCTAACACAGAGACAGTATGAGAAGCAAATTTCCAGTCTAAGAGAGACAACTCTTTGCCAGAAGTTAGACAGATTCTCGTTTTGAACTAACAGCATGGCTGCATATAATGTGAGGGGGAAAAAGAAAAAAAATGTTGAACCTCAGATTTTTTTATTTTTTTTTCCCTTCCATCATGTCAAAATCAGTATGGTGAATTTATTTGATGTCCAATATTTTACTGTTTCATGGCTGCTGTTGTCCTCAGGTACATCGACTTGTGGTGACAGACGAGAGTGGAGGTGTGGAAGGGATTTTGTCTTTGTCGGATCTACTCAACTATATTGTTCTCAGGCCCATGGGTAAGTTTTTGATAGCCCCTGCCTGATGGAGGAACAAATCTGTATTATCCAGAGATTGCAAGCCAGTAGAACTTAGGAATGTTTTTATTTTTTTCAAGCTGGAGTCTGCAAGCCAGTAGAACTTAAGAATGTTTTGGGTTTTTTTTTTTTTCTCTTTTGAAACGATTTTAGTAAAAAATTTTTACTAATTGAATGTTGGAAAAATTCTGTCACTTTAGTTGACTTCATTCTTCCTTTTTTGTCATTTAATATATTTTCTCAGTTCAGAAAGATGTTCTTTATAGGAAACAACATGAAATTTGTTGAGCATATTTGCTAGATTTTTATCAACATTGTTTCTTTTTGGTTCTTGAAAATTCAACTTCCTTGTTAATGATTATGCAACTATCATCTCTCTCCCCCCTCAGTATGAAATATAATCTACAATTATTGGCATTTTTTCCTTTATCTTTTCTAAATTCTTAAATAGGCATGTCAACAATAGAATGAAATGTCTTTTTGAAACTTTGCTGGAAACTTTGTATTTTTATTCTTTTTTTTTTCTCATTTGCAGTGGTGATGTGGATCCATTTTTTTCTTCAAGTATATAATTATATAGCTATAATTGATTAAGCCATTAAATAACTTGTCTATTCTACAGTGGAAGCTGAAGCTGAAGCTAACAAATCTCCACCCACTGCAATGGAGGCAGATCCCATGATGACAGAGGGACCCACATTCTCCTGATAATTCTACTCTCCCCAGCTGTGATGAAGATATGTATTCAATGGTGGTACAAATGCAGGATGGTGAATGTGTTCCAGATAATGTATCATGTGACAGAGTGGACAGCCCTGGCGGAAATGCACATCTTTCACGAGCGCACAGTTTGTGGATCTCACCTAAATACACATAACACCTGGGCCGCTGTGAGGGATGTGTGTTTGACGCCACCCTGTTGTCCTGGGTCAGTATGGAACTTGACTGGACACAGCGATGAGTGAAGCAGAATACTTTTTATGGTTGTGTGCAGTTTCTGTGGATCAGGTACTAATTCAGGATTTACTTTATATGGCCTCCAGTGGATGATGACCTACATTTTTGTTTGTACAGTAGAAAGCCATTCTAAAATTGTATCAGCTGCATAGTGTGAAACAAAGGATACCTTGTGCATCGAGAATGGTGTGAATAAATCACATATTATACAATGCTGTGGAAGGATTTCTGGAATATATTCACAGATGGAAATAATTAAAACTGAGGATCTTCAGTGTTCATATTAGACAGTTGATATATATATGTGGATGTGTGAAAGTGACAGGCAAACTAAAAGCCCTGGTGGACAGCTGTAGTAGTTATGCAATGACCCATTAAGACGTTTTAAAAAAAAAAAAAAAACAACTTGCGTGCTCAAGTGGCTTTCTGGGTTTCTTTTGTCCCGGCAGTATTTTTCTGTGTGGAAGGGCGAAAGGATGGACAGACCTTTTCAGTGGCTATTTGCAACTGGAACACAACAACTGTTTTGACCCTGAGCTTGCGGGCATTTCGAGGCTATGCTGAAGAGATGGTGGGAGGGATTCCTCTATATTCCTCACTGTCTGTCAGACATACTGCTTGAAACTGCAATTGAAGGCTAGAATAGTTTTACAGTTCATCTAACCCAGACCAGACTCTTTATCTATCAGTGGATGTCTTCCACTGTCTTTTGGGTTCCTTGAACTGGGATTTTTTTTTGTTTGTTTGTTTGTTTGTTTTCTTTTCTTCATCCTTCGGAATTTCTGATTAACCTGTGTGACTGAATGAAAAATGTATCATGCGTTAACTTTTCATTTTGCAAAGTATAGCTGTCCATCCAAATGTCATTCAAATTGATTTTGTAGTTTTGCGTAGTAGTATCATGCAGAGAATTGTGACAGGCACGTATAATAGAACATTTTTTTTACCACCATCACATCAAGAGAGCTAGAAAATGTATATATGTTTGATCCTAGATGCTGTTCTTGTTCTGTCAGCACCTATCTCATATATTTGTAACAAATAAGATGCTTCGTCACTGTATCTGACATCAGGTATATTGTGTTCCAGAAACAAGGAAAGGAGTAAAGGTATAGCAATTTAGAAGTTTTGTTGAAAGAAACTCCCCAGTTATAGTCTATAGATTAAGGGGTCTTTCTTATTGTGCCAGAGGAGCTTGAAAGTCACTTTTGAAGGCAGGGTTCACATAATGGCTGAACATATTTGGAAGTCTGTCAAGCATCATTGACCAGTGGTGAGGCTTGTATTTGTAAAGAAATGCTAGGGCAAACCACCACATTTTCTGCATTTCATGAGGATCATGGTGAGCCGAGACATAGTTGTCCTCACCAGAACTGGAAATGTATCATAGACAGCTGCAGTACACTGGGGTTATGGGTCAAATGCATGCTTGTGTAATATCTAAGAATCTGGGCTTAACTTTGGCAGTGTTCAATGGAGCTCTAGACCAGTGACCATCATGGGAGTGCATAATTTACCCGGTTATCACCCATCCCAATTTTTGAAAGGCAGTTCATTGTAGCCATAAATTCTGTCCTCCCCAAGTGCTCCCCAAAAGTTTCAGATTTCTGGGCCCAGATTACTTTATATCAGTATTTTCATGCGAGAAAAAAAAATGTATTAAAAAAGCCTTGGAGACAGATCTGTGATTTAGTCTGACAGCAGGTAGTTGATCTGCTATAATGTTCAGAGATCTCAGAATATTACATGTATGTGATTTTCAGTAAGAACCTTTTTCAACAATAAAACACCTGCTAGGGCTTTGGAATTTTGAATTTGTGTACCTGGCAAATACCAGCGATATTTATAAAGAAGAGGGAACAAAATTGGAAGGTGAATTGGTTCAGCATTTGAATTAGTGAGACCCTGCCTTGTTTATCAGCTTGTTCTGTTGTGATGATGTGGGCTTGGGTTGTAACCAAGAATTTCAAAATTAACTCGCGTTTCAATCAAGTTCGACCAAACTGCTGATGGGGAAAATTATAGTGAAACTTGTACCAAGAATTGTTTGGCCGAGGAGAGATGAGGTAACTACAATATTGTTATCTCCACGATGAAACAACTGGGCACTCAGTTAGTTCCCTTTTTTAGTCCATTATTGCCAATCTAGGTGAATAGACGATGGCAGGTTAAATGATTAGAAACAAGTACAATTTCCTACCTGGCAGCCAGCCAGCCAGTGTCATGCTCTTTGTAATCTTCGAACAATGGACCCTGTGTTTGGCTGACATTGGCCTTTGTTATCTTGTTTTGTTCGACATTTTGTAGTGACGGCACTGATTTTTGCAGCTCATCTTTTTTTCCCTCCCATGATATATTGTACAAATAATCCCATCCAGATATAACTTTTTCAGATATTAGAGTATTGCTGAAAAAAATATTCAGAGGACTGATGGAACCAAAGAAATGTTTTTTTTTTTTCTTTTTAGTGAAGAAAATGTCTTTCTGATCTGTTGCTAGTGAAGTGAGAATGACACTTCATCTTTTTTTTTTTAAATTTATTTATAGGTTTTTTTAAAAATTTGACCGTAAACATTTTATATTAATTGTCCATGAAAAACTCACACAGAGGCAAATATTTGGATGAGAAGTGTTTATGATCTTGTGTTCAGACAAGAGTTCTGCTGGAAAAGATTGTGTAATGAACGGATATAATTCACATTTGAAATCCATGGTCCATTTTATTTTATACATCAAGTTCTTGACTCATGTTGTTAACACTGTTACCAGTTAGTCGACTTGTATGCACATTTTTTATAACCAAAAATTGATTAGGCATTTGTGTTATTCACTGTAAGTTTGTTCTAAAGTTCAGATTTTGTGTACATCGCATTGCTGTTTCACGTTACTGAAATATAAAATAATAATGAGTTCTTAGAAATTGTTATAGCATGTACTTATAATATTTTAACTTAAACAACTTTTGTGTCACTCAGTTTCCTTAATTGCTTTGATTTTTCGTAAAAGTGGTTCATTTGGGCAAGGGGGTGGCTAAACTGTTGTGTACCAGAAACGTAGGCTAAAAGCCCTATGGGAAATACCTCATACCTCTTACTAGAAACTACATTTAAATTTGAATTGTATTCCTTTATGATGGCCCCGTGCGATGTGTGATGGCATGGGAAGGATTACAGATTTTCAGATTCCTTTATGATTGAAGAAATTTAGTCGTGGATTATCGTCACACGAAACATCTTAAAGGCATACCAGTATCATTCATCTCTGCTGGATTATGAACAGTGACATTCATTGGTAGGAGATGTAGACGTTAATGAACAGTTATGAAGTCATTGTCCATGGGATTGGGTCTGTATATAAATTTGATGATCATCTGTCAGTGTGTTGATTCACCTTGTAGATCTTGGTTGTCATTGTATAAACCAACTGCAAGCGTGAAGGAATATTCTCATGAATGAACATGATAACTATTGGCACCATTCTGTTACCACAAAGCCTGACCTCTTCGTGCATCTGTTCTGTCCATTTTGGTATTGTGCATAGGTGAGAACTGACATTACTGTTATCATGACAAAGAGTGATAGACCTGCTGCCTGAAAGGAAGAAAATGAGTTTGTCATCTTATCTGACATGACAAAAAAGATGATTCAAGTGGTTCCAAACCCATAATGTGAAACATTCTTCTTTGTCATAGCAGGATACAGTATTTGAATCAAAATGTGATGCTGGCAAAATAAGAACGCAGGAAATTTAGAGCACTGTGAAATGAAAAAAAAAAAAAAATTGCTGAAACATTCAGTTTAATGAAATTTATATTCCCGTTTATTATTGATTGTAAAATTATTAATAGCTATCACTTTGACATAATATTACTAACAAATTCATTCCGTGGAGGTGTTTTCAACAGACTTGATAACAACAGAGCAAAATCTAAATAGATGAGGACTGGCTAACACAAGCAGAAACTCTTCATTTTTATACATCATCTTGGTCTTTTTTGCGTGGGTAACTTGGTAACATATTGAAACTTAATAGGTGCATATTTCATAAACTTCAGTCCAACTTGCGTGCTTTGCTGTGAGCTGGTGTCACAAGTAAATGTGAATGTTGTTAACTCTTTCCTGCTTCCGTACTGGTTTCTGTCCTCCACTCTAATTGAATATCACGTTGATAGCTGGACATCACTTACTGTAAAGAGTACTGTTCTGGACTGAGACAGAAAGATGCCAGTTGGAGAGAAAGTGTGATACTGATGCACACAGTTGTTTTCCCTTGCGCAGTAGATCAGTGGTTTTCACACTACTATGGCTATGGGATAGGTAGAGAACAATGTCACTGTTAGGAAGCCAAGTGCATCAAGTCGGTACTGAATATCAGGTAATACTGGGCCATTGTCATACATTGTTTGTGATGTCATGAAATGAAATTGGCTATGCACAAATGAAATTATATATTTTTAATTCATTTTCTTAAATGTCTTGTTTTGTACCCGCCTAATGGTATTCAAAAGTCAGTGCCAGGACTTAAGATTTTCATTCTGCCCTTGCAACTTAGATCAAGTCTTAAACTTAAGTGAAAACATCAAGTAACCAGAGCGCTTATCCAAATTGTTACTAGAAGATGTCAGATGGTCTCCATTGATGACTTTCCCTCCTGAAACAAGCAGAGAAAGCCAGCCATGCTCACGCCTTATAATGAGTCCCACTGGCAGTTTGATGGAAAAGTTTGCCCCGATAGCCCTCATCATCTCTGTGTTTAGCAAACAACTTTGGTGTCACATCATCAACAAGCCTAGTCTTGTCAGTTCTATTTTTTTGTTTTTTTGTTTTTTCCAGGTCTCATAGTATTGATCAAAATGTTTGATGAAACATAACATGTTCTTAATAATCCAGAATGAAAATATTTTGAGATGCTCAGAACTTGACGCCTCTGATTGAGATGCCTCATATATTTGTTTAGATTCTTCCATACAGACTTTCTTTTTTGTACATGTATTGTGTTTGTTTACTGGGGTTTTTGAAAAGGATTCCATACTCATCAGAAGGCTTAATAGGGATAAATCTTATCAAGACAAAATTAAATCTTTAATCAATGAAGTTAGCAGGAAATGTTTGGGTGAGATAGACTGAATTTACTTAAAACCTCAGAAAATTATTAATGTACTGGAAACAGGTAGCAAACCTCAACTTAAAACTGTTTTCTGGACTTTGTTTGAAAACATTCACATTTTCACCCCCATCTTCTATTCGAAAGGGAACTGTTATAAAAAACTAAGGATGATCAGCAAGAAGTAAAATATATAACTTTGTACTGGTATTTGTGTATGTAGATTTTCCACATTTATGTTTGTTCCTGATATTGGCCTTTGAATCTTCAAAGATTCCAAAACTATGTCCTCTGTGTAAATCAGCCTTTGTCTAGATCTCCTCCCTCAGGTCATTTCCTTTTTGTTTCCTCAGCTCAGGAGAGTTATTAAAACTGAGAAAAGGGTAATATTGTTTTTTTTTAAATAGATCTTTCTGAAATCTTTTAAATTTTTCTTTGCCTCATGTTTTTTTGAGAAGCACTGTGGCAGAATTTCATTACAAGCTGCAGGTCACGCTTTGGCCAATACATTGTCATTTGTCCCAGGGACAAGTGAAGTGATAGTATATTGTCATGGAGAATGTTTAAAATGTCTGCAGGATACCATACTGCACACCAGTCTCAACAAGGAATCTGGACCTGGTAAAGCATGTGTCTGTATGAGAGGAACATTCATTCTTTCTTTCGTTCGTTCTGTTCATCGCATTGATATCAGATGTTATTAAAGTTATTTTTGTAATTTAACCTTGTAAAATAATCCAGATGCAAAGATGTATGTTTGGGAAGTGAGGCTGAGTAGTTTTAGTTTCTGTACACTTAATAATAATTATATCTTTCATGGGACTAGTTTTGTTCTCAAATGATTTTTTTTTTTTTTTTGAAAACAAAAAAGTTCATATGGTTATAGCTAACAATAAAAGTCAAAAGTTCCTTGTGACAAACTGAGGCTTTTGTTTGTAATTTCATTCTTCATGTATTGTTGAGGTCCATGTCAGGTTTGTCTGGGTTATTTGTCTTTTATGCTTTAAAATGAGTGCGGAATATTTCAAATGGATCTGATAACTGAGCCTTAAAAACACGCAAGCCTCATCAAATGCGATCACACAGACATTTGTAATCATTGTAAGTCCTAAATGTTCTTGCCCCTAAGCGACTTATTAAACCTTTTTTTATCTGTAGTAGTGGTGGTATAGGACTGGAGTAAGTGTGTTAGCCTGGTCTACCAGGCTGTGGGGAATTTGTCACTGGAAAAGCTGCCTGGTGGTGTACGGGGCTGTAGAAATGGGTTTTAAAAAAAAATAAAATTGTTTTAAAGTAAACCTTGATCAAGCATTAAAGGAGTGAAACTATATCGTCACACCTAGAAATTCCTTGATTTTACAGGGTTTTTTTTTTTTTTATGTCAGTTCTTTTAGTTTCAATGACGATTTTTTTTTTTTTTTCAGCAGTTAGTTGTAGTTTTTATGTGTCTTGCGCCCACGGCAAATGAGTCGGATGAGTTCAAGTCACAGCTGTTTTTTATCGTTTATTTTTCCAACTAAGATAAAAAAAAAACTAGATTAAATTGACGTTTTATGAAGGAAAAAAAATTTAGTATCTTAGTTGGAAAGTAGTTAAAAATGACCAAAAACAGCCGTTTATCTTCGTTGCCTGGTGCGACTTCCAACTCAGTCATGTAGACACTCTTAGCTCTTTGAATTCTATAGAACAGATTCTTACAGATCTTGTGATTCATAATGAGAGCCATACTGGATGAAATGAGAACCTCAGTTTAATAGTTCATTTATTAGAAAATGGATGACTTCACTCTAGAAGTTGATATAATTTGTCAACGCTAATTTTTTCAGAATTTTTTACTTCACGTTTCCAATAATAGGAGGAAAAATGTCTTGCGACCAGGGCAAATGAGTTGGAAGTCGCCCCGGGCAACAAAGATATACGGCTGTTTTTGGTTGTTTTTAATTACTTTCCCACTAAAATACTAAATTTTTCTTTTCACAAAGTGTCAATTTAACCTGTTATTAATCTGAAAAAAAAAAAAAAAAAAAATATTTTGGCATCATAGTCAGAAAATAGTAATCGGTAAAAAAAATGGCTGTGACTTGAACTCACCTGGCGTGATTTGCGACTCATTTGCCCTGGGTGCAAGACATATGAGTACACTATCTGTCAAACTTAGCTGGCTGAAAACAATGGCTCATCGCTAGACCAAGCATCCAGCACATAATACCTTGTAAAACAAAATGAAACTACACATCAATAAATTGCTGCTGTATTTTATTTTTAGGACAGATATGAAACTGAGTGAGCACACACATTCATTTAAAACAAAAGAGAATGAATGAAACAGTCACATTGGTTATTCACATTATTTACATCACTGTAACTTAAGATGTGAAAAACAAGAACTCAAATTTCTCTGAATGCATGATTTTTTTTCTAAATGTAGGTGTTCTGCAAAACTTTGCTCTCAATATGTCTAACTATGGCAAACATGAGAAAACTGTTGAGTACATGAAAATTTATAACTATCAAATTATTTCAGCCCTCTTATATGTTATTTAGTTGCTTACTGCGCTCAGTGTAAGAAATTAGCTACAGGCACGTCTTTACTTAATTAAGGCATTTTGACAACCCGTATATCCATTACTGTAAGCTGCTTGTGTCAGTGGTTAAAAAAAAGAGAACAGAAACATACTTGTCCTCTTTTTCAGAGAAAGATTCTAAAGAAATTTTATCTGCATAATGGAAGAAGACAATGTGGATAATATTGCAAATGAGTAATTTCAAAGTTTTTCTCTATTTACACATGAAACTGAACATAACATCACATTAAATACACTCTTCACAACCATAGAAAATTGCACTGAAAGTTAAACCAATGGTGATAGATTTTTTTCTTCACAAGGAATCAATTTCTAGACATCATAAAAATCTTTGTTGAATAAGGAGTATAAATCAATGATGATAGTTTTTATCTTCACAAGGAATCAATTTCTAGACATCATAAAAATCTTTGTGGAATAAGGAGTATCAGTTTTTTTTTTTTTTTGGTTTTTTGTTTTCATATTGCTAACTTATCCACATTACTGAAAGACATCGCCACTGTCAGAAATCATCCCAGAAACTGTTGGAGTAAGCACAATTTAATTCTAGGGTGATAGGACAACTTCATTCTAGAGTGACGATATGTAATTATGCCACTAATGAAAATGAAACATTTTTATTTTCTTTTCACATTTTAGATTTTTGGGTGAACTTTAATTTGGATAATTTATAGTTTAATAATTTATACATCTTAAGTAATCACTGATACCAGATAAAACAATTAACGTCATTTGTAAATCATTAGGACAAAGTCTGGATGGGTCATGGATATGGCAAACCGTTGCAGCCCCAATAATAGTCCCAACCAAATATGAAATATTCTAAGACATTTACTCACCATCACAGGACAAAACATCTTTATAAATGTTTTTCACAAATAAGAAAAGTTATAAAACCAAAACACTTTGTGAACCACCAGCTCCTCACTCCAATGAAAAATGTAAGAAATGCACACGCTATCTACAAATCCACTCCGTTCACTTTGGCCTTTCCATTGTTCACTTTTGTACTCTTGGTGTCCCTGGTCCCAGTGAACTTGGCCAGGAGGCTGGACTGTCGCCGCGGAGGCTCCGGTTTCTGTTTGGCTCCGGCTTTTACATTGACAGAGGATGAGCGCACAACACTGATGACACTCTGCTGAGAGCCCATGCTTGTGCCAGAGCTGCTGCTGGTACTTTCACTACTGCTGCCACGCTCTTCACGATCAAGGGCTATCGTAACTGCTGGAGGTGGGGGGATTGCAGAGGTATCCTCCGCTGTGGGCACAGGACTTTGGGACATTTCCTTTTTTGGAGCATTTGCTTGAGTCATCATCTGCTGCGGGGAGCTCTTCTGACTTTGTATGTCCGGCCTGTTCATGTTGGCATAAATGCCGCTGGCAATGTCTGCCTCAAATCTGGACATGGGTTTTTGTTGAGAGCCTTGCTTAGGTGTCGAGGACAAAGGTCCTCCTGAGAGACGATGCTGTCCTAGAATGCCACCCACAAATTTGGGTGTCTCAGCAGGGGGTGGCTGCGTAGATGAGTCAGGTGGTCCACCATTAACAGGGGAAATACTGGCAGAAGTTGGTCGACTGCCTCTGCGGGGTGGGGGAGGGGGAGGAACCTTTTTTGGCTTACTGCTTGATTCCGCAGGGACATTTGAGGGAGAGTCAGGTGTGGGTTTGCTATCTGGCACAAGGCGAGGAATGCCACGAGTAGGTGAGTTCAAGGGAGATGAATTTTTGCTGTCAGAGGCAGCTGTTGTCGATGGCAGAGAGACGACTGGTGGAGGACTAATGTTGAATGTCCCGGGACTGGTCGGAGATTTGGGTGTTGCTGTCCCTGACAGCACTAAGTTGATGGTTGGACCTGGGGTCACTTTACCCACAAGGCCAGTTGGGCTGACCACAGGACTCGGGTCAAGACATGCTGAATCTCGTTTGGGAGATTTTGCAGTTGGTGAAGAAGGCGGGGTGGTCATTGAGCTGAAGAATGCACTGCGAGCAGCTTGTTTCTGGGTCGCTAGATCCACTTTCTCAGAGCCTGCATGTCCATTGTGAGAGGTGACATCCCCATTGGGCGGGCTGGTAGTGACAGGAGGATCTGAGAATGAGACAGGGCCTTTCTTTACAGGTTCAGATTTGGTGAGAGCCAAGTCTGCAGGCTTTTCCAGCTCCTGGTCTGAGCCCAGCTTTAGCTTTGCAGGTGAGGCCGGGACTTGCCTGTCTGAGGCTGAGACCACCTTGTAACTGGCAGCTCCGGCCAGATGGTCTGGCTTGGTGAACACAGGTGGCTGAACAGGGAACACAGGGTTAACTGGGCCACACACCTGATAGGTGTAGATTGAGGCGTCTTTCTTCTTTGGAACCTCAGTGCCCACCTTGACTGTCTGGGTCACAGCACCGGTGCCCCCCTGGACAGTAGTGGCCAGACGTCCAGTTGTTGATGTCAGTGGCATGTTCACAGCTTTCCCTCCGGCCAGTCCTGACACCTCCGTCGGCTTGCTGGCAGTGGTGGTGACGGTGTCAGAGACTGGAGCAGTCATTGCTGAAACAGTTGCTGTAGGTTTGTCAGATGTTTTTGCGGTAGTTAAGGCTGAGGAGAATGAAGGCTTCACAGAAGCCACATTTGAGTGCGATGTTGTGACCATGGGTGGAGCTGCAAGCACCGTGGCAGAGGATGAGGACACATGAGTGGAGGAAGAGGTCACTGGTGTGGACATGACAGGCTTGGCTGGCACAGCTGGCTTGGCCTGGATCATGTGACCTTGACCTCCACCCTCACCCGTAACCTTGCCCGTCTCTTCGCTGTCTGGCACAATGTCCGGAACCTTGTCTCCAGTCATGGACGAAGGCCGCAGATTCTTGGAGGCCATCTCCAAACTTTTACCAAACTTGAGAGCTTCTTGTTGCGAACTGATCTTCTTTTTCCTTTCCCGAGAAGCATCTGCAGCCTGCAAAGAAACAGCGGTATAGAAATGAATGCCAAGGCATTGAACAAAATAATACAAAAACAAGACCAGAAATGGAGAGACAACATTATCAAACAGGAAAACACCAAAAGTATGTTTGTCATATATGACGATATAATATAAAATACTCTCTCAATTTAAATGTCTGACTGTTTACAAAAGAACTTACTGTTTTTGCAACTGCAATATAATTAATCTGGACTGGAATCAACTGCCCTAAATCATTAATCCTACTAGAGAAAAAAAAAGGCTGTTCATTCTCCAACACCTACTTTTTGTTGTTTGCTCAAAGCCCATGCAAAAAAAATTACATGTATTAATGAACTGACTACAGTATTCAGCATGCAGAGAGTTAGGGTTCTCTTTTCCCAAACAAATGTAGATTCCATTCAAACATGAAAGGGTTGAGCAATTGAATTACCTCCATTTGCTGCACCCTTTGATCATGATCTGGTACAAGGGCGCGGATACTTTCCAACAAAGCATCTTTTTGATCTGACAATGGTGCCTCTGATGTTGACGCCAAGTTTGGCACATGAGGTTGCCGATGATCCTGCACTGAGGCCAGCCTGCACAACACAAAATCAATACTTACATAATAATGGTTATAACAGAAAACATTATTTTACCTTTATCCTCATAAATTTTAGGTTCTTAGCAATTTACAATCCTATACCACTTGACAAACCCCACAGAGATACAAATATTAAGGTTTTGAGCTCTCTAGCAAACAGAGAAGGCCAATCAAATCTATTTATCAATTTACAATGTATATGAGCTGAGAGTCAGGTTCAATGCAGACAGTAAGAATCATATCTCTGTATAGGTGATAGAACTTAACTCTGAGCTGTGCATAAACCAGTGAGTAACTCAAACAAACTGAGTCTGTTCCGATTATCAAGAAAATATTCTGCTCACATTAGATTCATAGGATGGTGCAAATGTCTTGCACCCAGGGCAAATGAGTCGCAAGTCGCCAGGTGAGTTCACGTCACAGCCGTTTTTTTACCATTTTTCACTATTTTCCAAGTATGATACCAAAATATTTCTTTTTTTTTTCAGATGAAAAAAAGGGTTAAATTGACGTTTTGTGGGAAAAAAAAAATTAAATTTCTTAGTTGGAAAGTAGTTAAAAATGACCAAAAACGGCTGTATATCTTCATTGCCCAGGGCGACTTCAGACTCATTTGCCCTGGTCGCATGACAAATGTAGGCTGACAATAAATTGCCATTAAAACATTTCATCCCCTGACAACTCTTCAGTCACATGAATTGATAGTAATCAGCAGCTGGTGGCCATTGACTCATGTGAGCGAACAGTTGTCACCAATTTCAACGTTTTAACACTAATTGTTAACCTTATTTTTGCACCATCCTATACATCTTGCAACCAGGGCAAATGAGTCGGAAGTCGCTCCGGGCAATGGAGATATATGCCCATTTTGGGTCGTTATTTAACTACTTTCCCACTAAGATACTAAATTTTTGTTTGTTTTCACAAAACGACAATTTAACCTTTTTTAATCTGAAAATATAAATATTTTGGTATCACAGTCAGAAAATAGTAAAAAACCAGTCAAAAACAGCTGTGACTTAAACTTACCCACCGCGACTTGCGACTCATTTGCCCTGGGCGCAAGACATTTTTTTTATAATCATTTCTAATTTCCTTTTTTGCTGTATGTCTATGATCCGCTGATACAAAAATATGACTCAAAACTCTTTCTTTCTGAATCAGTCCATCGCTTTTGATTTCCTCCTGCACAGTAGTTATATTACCCTAGACCAGTAAAATTACTTTTCTCTTCAAATACTACTTATTGTCACAATTTGCTCCATTATCATATCATTCTGAGACTGAAAACAGAATCACCATGGTTGTAGGCGAACATAACTCTTACATACTGACATGCTTACATAGTGATGACATGCTGAGACAAAACCCATTTTTCTTTAAATTGCTTCATGATATAATTTTGAGATTTCTCATTTTAATATTAGGCAGTGAACAAAGCGCTGTATGTAGCCTTTTCACATCATGGAATTTTTCACTAGATTGGGTTTGGAAATAATACTAATCTGATTTGAAAAAAAAAAAATCTGTAATAGCATGTGAAAAAATTATTTGTTCAAGAAAATATCCATCTGTCCACCAAAAATTGACACAGTATAAATCTCAAGATAAATCTCTCATCTCCCTTTCCCTTATCCTCTCAGCAGGTACGGAGAACATCAGTTTCCGCGAACCCATAGATTAATTAAAATTCCCAATTATTTCAAAAAGATGACAGGCAATTATTTTTGTTATTTCAGCTGAAAACAGTTCACAGCAGAAGTGCCTGGACCACAACTGTCAGTTTCTATGTCACCCAGGGATATCAAACTGTTTTCACTCAAAAGTCTGAAAATTTCTTTTGCCTTGCTGCCTCCCCTCGTCACAGCACTGTCCGGTTACGTAAGACACTTTTAAGAAAATCTAGGGTTTTTATGCTTGCTAGAAGTTTCCATTGTTTTTAGAAGGTTGCAAGTTTTCCCCAGATCCTGGAGTGGGATTGCAAAATTATTCAACTAGATCTAGCGGATATTCCAAGAACTAAAACGATCCCACAGGCCGTGCTGTCGTCGTTATCGTCAAGCATAACTAATCTGGATCTGTTTTCTTGATCTCGATCTCTAGATCTAGATACAGCTGCCCTCTTACACCAGTCTTTCTAAGATCACAGGCACATTATTTGTTGTTGTCAGTACTCTGAGGTGCTGCTTTTCTATCAACAGCTCTCACGCGTGCACTCGACTGCATGGGGTCAGGTGTTTGGAATTTAAGTGCTATGAGCTTTGATCTCGATCTTCATATAGATTTTTTCTAGCTGCTGAACAACAGTCCGACTATCGTCAGAGGTAAGAGGATCAGGATAACTCTTTCATACTTCTGGTTTTCCTGTCATCGTGCGAAATTTGTATGGCAGATTATTATGAAACCACATTTGTCTCATGGATTCAGTAAAAATCGGCAGCTGATTGGCCGGAAGTAGAAAAGTTGATGACAACCAAAAAGTTGGAAATCTGACTAAAGTCAGAAGTTTCACATCTCTGGTTACCCATTTGACCATCTTTTCCACTTTCCACTTACCGTTTCAGTGTGTATAGCGTGCCTGTCAGTTTCTTGCATCGCTTCAGTGAGTTCTCAATTTCTGCTGGCTCCTCTTTCAAAAACCTGTTGGATGACATTGTTTTGTTTCAATTTCACTAGGAATTAACTTCTCAACTATAAGTCATAGAAGCAGAAACTGGATAACAACATGCTGGGTGGGAAAAAAAAAAAAAACGGTTCTGAAACATCTTTTGGCTACAGTTTTCAAAGTTTTATGTGTCTCAGATTAGTTCACTGTGACAGGGTTAATGTTTAAAATCTCAGAAGATTGCCTCTCACATTTCAGACAGTTTAGGTTGCATAGGCTGAGGAAATGAGTCCGACATCAAAAGTTTTGATGTGTAATGTCCCTGACATCAGTGAAAAAGGAAACAAATTTGAACTTTATTTTTATCGTAAGATTTCTACATTCACTACTGTTCTTGAGACAAACCACGGTCAGACAGATCTCATCTCTCAGCAAAGTTCCCTCTTTGCAATCTAACACATTTCAGCTGGTAATGAAACATGCGACAACAATCAGTATTGGCTGCTCTCTTTTTGCGATGTGATATCTTTCTCAGAAGACGCAAGCCTCAAGACTTACTTTTCCTCTGCCACCACGACTGTCATCTCGGCATCCATCACTTTCTTTAGCTGGCTGTGAACTTCTGGGAACCGAGCTGATAGAGAGAAGACAAACAAAATGTCATGATGACAGGAAAATCGTTTACAATAGATGCACATCATGAAAATTTGTTACTATTTCAAATTATACTGAGAACAGAAGAATTATGTACGTATACATTTTATTTCCCACAAAATTTCTCATTATTCTAGAATTATCTGGGAGTAAAGATCACGTGGCTATATGGATTTGCTCTCTCACATCTGCCATTCAAAGCTGTCACTGGGCATAAGCAGTGGATTTTACAGAATATCCAGCAATGTAAATGTAACCACATAGCCACACATTTGCATCCCAAAAAAAAACTCTGTGGTCCAAATTAGCTTGTTCAGTACAAAAATCACAGATTTTCAGTCAACACAATTAGGTATTTTAAGCAAAATCACATGACCTGGGGAGCATCGCTCACATGTGGCTTTGTTTACTTGCTCTGCTCAGTGCAGGCAAATCTGGATGGATGATGAGCTCTCAGACCTGTCACATCATATAAACAAAGCCACTTGTGAGCGATGTTCCCTAGGTCATGTGATTTTGCTTAAAATACCTAATTGTTGGAGTGAGTGATAGTTTTTTAAAATCACTTCATGTTCAACTCTGCCGTTACTTCAGTGCTTGATGGACAAACTGAAAATCCCATGGAAGCAGAGGCAGCTAACTTCTTTACTTTTTTTTTTTTTTTAATAAATGAGCAGAATGATATTTTGTGTATCATGATAACAAACCAATGCAAGGCTACAACAGTCAACAATAGAATAGCCACAATTTAGATATTTAGCACAAAAAGATCTATTTCTGTGTACATACTGAGGCACTACTTCAAGAAAGCAAAATTACTGTCATTGTGCGAAAGTTATATCACAAATTATTATTGTATCGCAAATTGTCTCGTGGATTAGTAAAAATCGGCAGTTGATTGGCTGAAAGTATGAAAGTCAGCGACAACCAAAAAGTTGGAAAGGTTTTCAATTTGCAAAGAGATCATCTTTTTGATATCTGGAATGTTGGTAATTTACTTAGTCTTCATACATCATCAATATATGGGACACATAAACAGAGAACTATTGAAGTTCAAACCTTTTAGGTCAGCCAGGGACTTGGTGACATTGCTGAGCAGCAAAGCCATGGCTTCGATGTCCGAGGTGTTGACACGACACTGCCTGGAGATCACATCTGTTCTCACTTCCTCCACACTGGCTTCCAGGTCACTGAAAGACAATATGAGATGCGACAAGATGAAACCAGGCTCTCGTAGAATTTTGAGCATATTGAGTTATTGGTATCACTGTAAAGATTATTCATCTCCCTTTCTGTGTGTGAAAAAATGATTGTTCTGCCTTAAGTAGAAGTTGAGATATTAGCAATTGAAGACAATGGGGGTGGCCTGTTGCTGCAACTGAATTTAATGAGAAAATAGCCGGTCACTTTCGTAAATCCTTACTTATCCTTGTTAGACCATGCAACTAAGTTTTGAGGGGTTTCACTCGATCTATTTCAGTGAATTGAACTCTGAAATACAATTTTAGATTGATATAGAAGGGTTTGGTGAAGAAAAAAAAATTGTATTAAAAATTTGTTCACCCTTGAAAAACATGTTATTTCTGCGGTCACCTCAGTTTGAGAAGTGCCTGATTTCATCGTGTCGCGTCTCATATAACATATATGTAAATGTTAGCTGAAATAAGTTCCTTTAACAGTTGTATTTACATGTGTCAGCTACAAATACTGCAGTTGCTTGCTAAATGGGTCTCAATCTTGACAAAAGAAAATATTACATGGACTTTTATGCTGAAAATTTATATACTGGATGGGAGAAGCAAATCTCCATGCACAATATTCAAATCTTTAAAGCCAAAATCTTTCTTTGCCTCTCAGTACAAATATGCCCCACAGGTTTCATTCTTCAAGCATAATACGTAGCTCTCTGAAGAATTCTTTTGGATGGTGGGTAATTGGTAACAGTTAAAAAAAGAAAAAAAAAGGAAGCAAATAACTGGTAACAGTTAGGGGAAAAAAAAAAAAAAAGGAAACAATCTCTTATATATAGCTTCGAGTATTTCAAAAATGCATATGAAATTAAGGGTTACATTATAACATGTCTGCAAACCTTCAATACTACGCATTTGATTGGAAACTGATATTCTCACCATCTGATGGATTTCACTATAGTGACTCAAATACTGAGCTTGTGACGGAATTTGAACATCTCCATTATTTCTCTCTCCTCCTTACCTGAGTTCCTTGTCAACCTGGGCTTTGTCATTCACATAGCTGTTTTTGCTGGTGGTAGCTTCAGTTCTCATGTGGAAGTTGACTTGGTTTTCAGCTTCAGGGACAGACGAAATCACCTTCTGTCAAATCACAAAAACATCATCACATAAATTATTATCTGGTGTTTAAACACAAAAAAAAATAAAACAAAACAAAAAAAAATGTCTACCATTCTTCTCATCTGTTTATTGTTAAGAGTGTATAAAATGTAAAAAGATCATGAGCCATAGGCTTTGCTATCTGAAGTGAAAACACGACAATAAACTGCTGCTTATAGGTTTCCCATTGCAAATTTATCTATAAACACAGATCTTTGAATGAAATAGGGTGTAGATAATCTATCATACATCATTGTCAGAATAAATCCATCCTTCTCGGATATTATACAGACATTTGATCCCACAATCCCATATCATAACACTGTATCCTATGATACAGATGGTGATTGACGGCAATCTCCCAGGTCCCAAATGCAGAAAAAATATCCTAATTTGTTGTAAAAAAGGAACATTTTTTTTTTTAAATTTAAAAAATTAACAAGCAGCGGCCTGCCCCAGATCACACATGATGACAAACCAAACCGCAAGGTACGTAGTAGCATTCTCAAGAACTTAACCCTTAAACTGACAGAGTTGCCTTTACTGGTAGAGGTACAGTTACTCCAAGTCACCTTAAATGCCCCCCACTTTTCCTTTCCGCTGACAGTCACATTGTTATCGGAAATCTTGTGTTGCACAAGGTTTAAAATAAAAGTTCCGGTAAGCTTTTTATTTGATCGAAATTGGTTGAAAATTGATGTTTCTGTAATTTTTTTTGAAGCTGGAACAATATTTTGGTAACATGGAGGAACTTTTGCAGCATTATCTAAAGCAACAGCTCGGCATTATGATGGAAATACACATAATATCATTGACTTTATGCTTGAATCAAATGAAAATAATGAAACCAGTGAACAACCACCAAAGGAAAAAGAATAGACCACCAGATATAATGTATGAGTGTTCCATATGCAAGGTTAGGCTGTGATAGGGAACATGTTCTGTGAAATCCCACACTGAACTGACAAGGAAGGTAGGCTGAATGTGATGTTCCAGGTAATTTCTATTTCAGATATCTTTTTTTTTTTTTTTTTCATATGATCTCATCCTCTGACTGCCATAAAAATTTGCATGCTGTTGCACACAGCATTTTCGGTTCTATGCGAAATTTCAAATTTTTTGGTGCAATAATTTTCTGTGTGTGATTTTTTTTTTTTTTTTTAAACAATAAATTGTGTTTTCGCACACAGCTATGTCCCTGTAATTAAATTTCAGAAGGGTCTGCCTAGGAGGAGTGTGTCAGACAAAGGGTTAAAGGAAAGTCTGGTAATGTGCCTTCAATATTTTTGTGCATTGAACAGACAGATCTAATAGAAACAGGCCCACAATTTCCATTTTAGTTACATGGCCTGGTTTCCAAATCGAAAAGATTAGTTAAGACAATAGGCTACTCTGCCGCAAGGTAAAGGAAAACAATGACAAGAAAAGAAATAGCTGGTCAATACCAAAATTTAGCCACAACCCAAATCCAGATCACAGACCAACAGAGATGGACGGAGTTGTCAAAACAAATCCTCAGTGGTGCCCAACAACTGCAGGTCTACAGGTCTGACCGTCAATGATCTATCAATCGAGATAACTACCAGCAAGGAGGTTGAAAGACGTGAAAAGAACGAAAACATTGAAAGACGTGAAAAGAACGAAAACGATCTATCATTGAAAACGTTCTGGAAGAGCAATATGTATTCAGATGGCTGCAAGGACAACGAAGGCACCAACCTTGATTTTGTTAAAAGTGGCCATGAACTCATCTCTCATGGCCTCCATGTTGAGCTGCTGCTGCCTTCGAAGTACATGGAGGTCAGACTTAAGTTGGGCCAGCTTGACGCTAACCTCTGCCTGGGCACTGAGTGGTGTAGACTCCCTCGAGCTGACTCCTGACGACATGGGCTGGGGATGTCCATCAGGAATGTCCGAAAGGCCTGGAATAATGACAGCCTTTGTTAGAGATAACTCTAGACCTATATTTGATAACTATTTGAACTTCCGAACAGCAACATTTTATAGTGACAAATTTAATATTCTACAGTGCGTTTACAAATATTTCCACATTTTCTAATAATCAAAGACGTGTGCTCTGCTTCAGTAAACAAAATTAAACTTCAGTAATGATCTTTATCATGCAACAAACAAAAGTAGTGTGATCAAAGGCTGAGTGCTAAATCTAAGTGCATGACTACACTTAAAATATTACATCATACTATTTATTAATAGCTGCTATGAGACCACTATGGCCACTATAATGAAATTTTCATAAAATAAAAGACATTTGTGTAAATTGTAGTTATGACCTAACGTCCAAAATAGAAGTAAAAAAAAGAAAAAAAAAATGCATGCATACATATTCTTATAAAAATGTGGAAGATGACAAATGGTTACCTCAGTCTAATATGAACTCAGAAAAACTGGTTGTGAATGTCTAGTCTTTGCAACATTTAACAGACCAATACATATATTAAAAGAGGCATGGAACTGGAAATGGGAACAGGCAACAACAGCTTGTTTATCAAACTGACAGTTGGCACATTCAGAAAGCTTCAGGCACAACATAAGAACTGAAAATGTATTTAATCCATGCTGCAACGATTGCCAAGAGGGAAGAAGCCACTCGGGGTATAAGAGATTTCCAGACACAAAGTAGACAGGCAAAATTGTAAAAATATTCACAACATCAGTAACATTGTCAGTTCTATGAGAGGCAAACATAAAAATGAAAACAAATAAAAGAACAAGAAATTCTTTTTTTTCTTCCCTCCTTTGGTACCCCTCCTCTTTTTTTTGAATGACTATATAATGAATGAACTGAGTGCAAAAAAAGGTACAAGTGGTCATGTGTGAGGACATAATACCCATAGTGAAAAGAAATGTACGTAGATAAGAATGAGTGAGATAATGGCAGGGAGGTGGAAATGGTTCTTAAAGGTCCGCACTTCCCCACAAGCTCTATCATACCACTGTAATGACAGTCATTACAATCAATGTGTCCTATAAATATACAGATGACGACAATCCGACAAGTTTCTGTAATTGCGTCAAAAAAAAATTTTCATTTTGCCACTGATCACAACATCATGCTGGTTTTATCAAAAACAAACATCTGTTACTGTCAAATAATCTGTGTATAATACTACCAGTAGGTCCAAAAACGTATTATATGCAAAAATGCTGCTTTGAAACACTTAATTCATAGATCAACTGAAACTCTGGCAGATTTACCGTTCTGGTGTTATACATTGTCGACATATCAGATCACGCCCATAGTTATTATGTTGATTCTGATCCATCAAATGATGCCTGACAGACTTTGGTAACATCATTTCGATAGAAATGGGCAAAAGAAAAATATGAATCAGAGACAACTTTTGCAGTGAAACTCAGGATGGCAGTTGCAAAGGAGAAAATTCACGTTCATTTTTCAACATAGTGACAAAACTGATATATAATCAGAGAGTGAACTGTTATTGTAACAATCTATACACATGAAAATCAAAAGCAAGAGAGAGAGAGGAGGGGGTGAGTTTGTAAGAGGGGAGGGGGGTGATGTTGGCATCATGAATTAAGATGAATTATGGCCTGCCGTAGATACTCAGCCTAAGTTTTCACAATTCGGCTGTCTACTTGGCACGCCAATTTAAAAAAAAAATTTAAAAAAGACAATACAACAAGTAATCACTACCCCCCATCCCCACACACACAATTTACCGAGCCTGCTCAGTGTTGTACTTTACAGTGTTTAAAGGTTAAGCAGTGTGACTACTGAATATCTAACAGTTCTTTTGTACTTTTGCTCTTTTGTCCTGAAAACTCGGGGCTCATAATTTACAATTCCATGCGGCATCTTCTGATCCCTTTTTTCAACTGATCCTATTTGTAGCTATTTTATTTCTCTAAACATCTGTAATTTCTCAGCTAACGCAAAGCTCTTTTTAACTAAATAATCCTCAACAAATTTATGATCTCGCATGACCTATTTTTCATGGCTTGAGTGGCAATTTTCTTTCACTAAAAAATATGCAGTGTCATCTTTCACACTTACTAATTACACCAGACATTTTTTTTTCTTTATAAAGTGTGGTAAAAGGTTTGGTTATTCTGTGGTAGAAAAGAAAGAAAAACAAAAAGGTCTATCATCGCTCAGTTCATAAACCCATTGCGTCCAGGCTTAGCCAAACACAAAAAGTGCAGTCATTGCATGTTTCCCGAAAAAGTTTATCGTGGCCTAGTACAACTCTTCCCATCGATATTAAAGTTTTCTCTGAATTCTCCCAACAATGAAGTTTAAAGAAAAATTGTCATCAATAGAATGACATTTTTAAGAAAAAGAGAAATCCGGGGTTAGAATACAATAAAATTTTCACTTTGTGATGCTCGCCACAGAAAAGTTTAGTCCATGAAAATTCAAGTTCTTAGAGTGAGGACCCTCATGTTATCTTAACCCTTGAAGGGCTGGCTATGCCGAGCACTATTATTCCCTCAGGACTGGCCATGTTTGGAAAATTCCTTTATTTTAGGTCGTAAGAAAAAAAAATGTATAATATAATCGGCTCTACTTACGCTTCCTATTTTACTGCCTTCTACACTGTGACACAGAAAGAACCCGTCGATCAAGCACACAGGTGAGCATGAGATCTAAAGGCATGGACTGCAGCTACGAATATCCTTACAGTCAATGAATGACTGACTATTATGACAGTTATAGTATTTTTATATCACATGATATAACAGAGTGCTGGTGTCAGTTTGGCAAGATAAATTAGCTTAACAATAACAAGGATCCAACAAAACTATAGGAGAAGCACATGCACAATCAATTCAGATCTTTGAAACTGGCAAAATAAACAAATTAATACTGTATCACAAGCCAACAAATGTGAAAACAAAATTGTACAACCAAACATGAAACAGCTATGTTTCGCTACTGAAGGGTTAAATAAATCCGATAACATATGAGGACAACACCAATGATATATTAAAAAGCAGAGCCCTTCACGGTAGCAGCTACAGGCGTACGCAATTAGTACATGAAAGTGCTAGGAGGATACAAAATGAAAAAAAGTTCTAAACCTTGTGATCGAACTACATGGTTAGTCGAAGTAGCTATACTCGAAAGGGAGGGAGTCTCTCCTATGTGCTCTGAAATGGGGAAAAATTAAAACATTTACAGAACAATGGACCAAAATTAAGACCAAAAAAAAAAAAAATATATAAAAAAATCTTTAATTTCACGACAATATCAGCGAGGCAAAGAAATAAGAAAGAAAAAAACTGAACTTTCACAATGAGAAGCATCAATTAAACATGGCAAGTATTATCGACATTCCATGCAGTTGTGCACAGAATTATGGGCCCGAACAGCTGGAAATTTCAGCAAAAAAAAAATAAAAGTTAACCTGTCATTCGAATTCTTTTAGAGACTGGCGTAGGAATGTGAAACAAAAGAACTCATGTATGAATGTTTATATAACAGATAACATATTCTGAAACCTGGAAAAGAGAGCAAAGAGATATGTAAATGTATAATGATATAAAAAATATTGCTAAATATAGAGAAGTACAATGTTAGCACGTACAGTATGAGATCAAGCTTTTAAGATAGGAAGCACGGCTATCAGTATATGTAAACGGAAATTATTAACTTCATTCCGAATACTGGTGGCTGGAAATGGTTGATAATTTATATCTTAGTTAATGGATAACTTATGGGGAACTAAACCACTTAAACCAAAAGATTCCAGAGTTACAAAACAAAAGCAATTATCACAAAATACTGAACATGCAGGAGATATCAAGAACAGGTTATCCTCCACTGCTTTTTGTTTGTTTGTTTGTTTGTTTTTTGCAAATGTATGGTCAATGATTATGCATCTGGTCCCTAAAATCATGAGTGCTTTTTCTTTTTCCTGGTCAATGATTATGCATCTGGTCCCTAAAATCATGAGTGCTTTTTCTTTTTCCTGCATTTTTTTTTTAAACAAAAGAAAATGAAGTTAACAAATAGTTACAAACTGCCAACTGCTCTTTTTGATATTGGTTTCAGTTGGTCTGTCAGTTGTATGGCTGATGAACAGTAGAGTTATACTCCAAAGCAAATAATTATAACAGTTGAAGAGAAGGTGTCTGCACCATTTCAGTGCTGTGTAATTTTGCCAGAGAAAAGGTGAAGGTGGTCATTCATGCAAAGATATTAATAATAAGGTCATCCTAATTTGGATTATTAAGAGCTAGAGCTAATGTTAATCATGTCAGATTCCTATAAGATCATTTTCCTGCATAACAGCTTTGGTATGACATAGAAACGAAACCACACCTGTTGAAATTATTCTACCACTAAAATGCTATCTGGGATACAGGCCTCTCATGCACGGGCCTGCTGTGCAACATGATGCAATGTACAGTTAAATAACATCAAATAATAACCATCTGCAAAACTAACGACATGAAGAACATAAACCATCTGGAACAATAACATGTTCATAACAAAACATCAGTAATTTTCAGCATGTTTGCTGTTTCATGGATAGCCAATATTAGTGTTTTAGATCAAGCAATTGGCTGTGATTTTGATTTTGGGTGAATTTAACCCATTCATACAGGAAATATCCTTGGCAATCAGAGAAAGCTGGAAAATATTTTTTTTTTTGTCATCAAACTTACTAGCAGTTTCTTTAGGGGCAGAATGAATCTATGGCTCAGTTATGGTAAGCACAATTCTAAAGGCACATACATGTACTAAACATATCACTGGCAACCTTGGGGTTAAATTCTGGATTAATCAAGCCTGGTCAACGAAAGAGAGTTGATAAACTGCATGTACCGCCAGGCTGCAAACAACTGCAGGGAAGCCTGGCAAACCTATTGGACTTACTGCTTGCAGAGGAGGCTGGGAAGGTGTCGGAACTATCTGAAGCTGTGCTGCCTAAGCTGCGGGGTGGTGGAGCCATCTCTCGCCTGGAGCCGTCCGACTTCTGGTAGTGGACCCAGGCAGTCAGACTGGCCAACTGCTGCTCCATCTTCTCGATGCGATTCCTGCTCCACCAGGAAAAAAGAGACATACGACTCTTTTATTCTCAATGAAACAACGAAACTTTTGAGCCTCCTACAAAGATTCATACTTATTTGTCCCTACACCTTTTGGCTATACACTTCATTCTTTGAATTCCAGCACATGCAAAATTTATTTTTTTAAGTTTAGTCACATAAAAGAAAATATAATAGGAAAAAAATTCACCAACTTACGTACACATTTCACTGTAATTTGGCTATTTATAAAAAAAAAAATATATATATATATATATATATAAGAAATTCATTTTTCTGAAATATCAATAGAGCTGTAAGTTCACAAAATTAACACAAAGGACTTGATAATATTGGCACTTACGCTACCACATTTTCACCATCCATTAAGTCTTGAATATCTTCTGGGTAACTAGTTGAGAACCTATTCTCAGACATCCTGGTCTGTTAATAGTAGGACTTAGGAAGTTTGCCTATCCAAGGATAATGACTATGTGTCGATCCAACCAGCAGATCGTGTATATGACCAGTGAATGACCAGTGATAGATTTGTCACACGATATAAGATCGCCCTGAACACAGCCATCCTTGTCAACATTCTGGTGTAAATGGTGTAAGAGCTAACATTTCACCACAGGATATTCAGGCCACTGTAATAAAGCGAACTTGTGCTTATAGTTATTGGCCACAAATGAAACTGATGAAGGGGAAACTGATGCTTTGCCACCCGGCAAGCTGTTACTCCAGGTAATGTTCAACACTAAACCGTTTCTGGATGTGTGCCATGGCTAATTTTCTCATATCACATTCTGAGTCATGCTAGATCAATAAACCACGGGTACTGCACATTTCCCAAACACACTGAATACCATACTTCAGACATACTACAATTAATGTTTCATTAGACTTCTCCACATTTAATACAAAAAAGTAAGTGCTTAACTTATATTCATGATGATAATAATAATAATAATAATAATAATAATAATAATAATAATGATAATAACAATATATAAAAATAGACAGCGTGCAGGCTCTAAATGGTATACCATATATTTTTATCTTGACAAACCCAATGTGGACATTCAAAAAGGTTCTCGGCTTTCTGAGAGCATACAAGGAGGTTGCTAGATGCTCAAACCCTTATCAATATAAGACTAAAATTTCATCTCTAGTCAAGCATTCTTTACCATTTGATTTTAGTTAGGAAATATATGTGACCTGTCTCTCCCATGAGTCAGGAAATGTATAAATATGAACTTTCTCTCCGTGGGACAAATTGTCGGGCCTTGTGGAATTCAATCAAACTCAGAAACTTCTGATTCGGAGTCCAACGGCCTATCTACTCGGTCAGTAGCACTACCTGAACCACAAACTTTCCTATAGTACTACAATAATAGCTTAAGACATTTTCTCAAATTTTGTGACATTTACAGCCAGTCTAAGTATAAGATTTTAGTGTTAGCAAATCAACACTATGTCAATAAGATTTCTCAGGGGTCTAGTCTAAGCTAATGCAGTTTTCTTCGTTTGTTTTCGGGGTGTATTTTATCCAAGATTTATAAATAGGAAACCCTGCTAAAGTAAGGGAACCAAGCCTTGATTTCTGAAGAGTGCATATTGTCTCTAATACTGGTGGTGGTGGTTTAATACTTAATGACATTGTCAACATTTCAAATGACAGATGAAATGGATGTCATTTTTACTTAGGAGGGACATGACTGTTTGGCTACTCATTTGTAAAAGTTTGGAACATGCAAATTAGTGTCTGTGTCTGTAGGTGCCTGGGATGGAGGGGAAGCTGTAACAGAAACACATTAAAATTTGTCACTTATGGATGCCTAACACTGAAGGAGCTGTCGTGCCAGCTGACTCCCTCACCCCACTTTGTCCACACTTGCAGAACACCCACTTTTATTGATTTATTGACAATTATGTAATGACACAACAAATTGCCGCGTGCACTGACGTGGATGGCTAAACAAAGCATTTTTTTTTTTGTTAAACACCTGGGACGTACACTGCCATTCTCTCTCTGTGTCAATGGAAGAACAAGAGAAATCCACCGGCTGAATTCCGGGCTGAATTATTGATCAAGGAATTGAAGTAACGTGCCTTTCCATAGTTGCAAGTTAGACGTTCTTTTACTTTAACTTGAGTTCCCATCAAAACAGATACAGTTCTACTCCTCATTAACCAAAAAGGAATTAATATTTCAAGACACATGACACACTTGCCGGCTTCACATTTTTTTAAACATACAAATTTTGGAGACATTCTATGTCCTGAAACCTTTAAGGCAAAATCGTTGTCAATGACCAAGATGATCAGACTATGTGGGAAACCACATTTGTGGGGAAAAGCCAACCTTCAATTAACTATATTTAGAGTTAAAGATGAGAATTCCTGCACTAGCTGGGAACAAGTTTTCTCCTGAAACTATATACTTTTAATACTTTTAAAATAAATTTCCCTTTACAAAACGATTAAATCAAACTTCCACCAACTGTGCTGCGCACAAGAAATTTTGTGTACAAAAAGCATGACTTAAATTTTATTTCATATTTAATGAAACCAAGCTTAATTTTTTCTCTGCCCTGATGCTGATTAGTAGAGAGTGCCATCTCTATACAGTGAATTTGTTCAAATGTATGACAGCAGAGATAAAATGGATTGGACTCAGATTGTGGGACACAAATCTGCAGGGGAAGTTCTAAATCTTCAGCTAAAACTGTCGACATGTAATTGCAGAAAATAAACAGGAAAAACTGTCATGGGTCTCCAGTTACCTGGTGGTGTCATCTGCTGGTGTGAGCGAATGAGAGCGGGCCAGGTCGCCGCCCTCTCTGTCGGCTGGGGGGACTCGGTAGCTGTGGGAGCGCTGGTATCCACCGTCCGTCACAGGGGCCATTGTCATTGGGGTAAAAGCCAGTGAGTGGCGGTTAGTGTTATTTCCCTTGGCTGAATCCCCTGGTACACATAAAGTAATGTCATTAACAAATTGGCAAATGTCAATAACTGACGACAAGTCATTGAATTTTGAGGCTTCCTGGCAGCTGCAGGATGGAAACAATTGTGTTATTTATGAAAACAATAGCATATATACTATATATGTGAAATTTGTTATTATTTATCATCAACCACCAAGCAGTACATCCAAAGAAGCCTACAGTGAAGTGCATCCATTCAAAGAAGAAAATGAAACAGCATAGAAAAGGGGAGATGGCAAATAAAGAAAGCAAAGCAAACAGAGAAGGATAGGTCTTTAGAGGCATACCAGTGCATTTCAAAAACTTACGCATGTCAGGACCCGGTGCGATGGCTCGCTGAGGATGCGCCATGGGCGGTGCCCTGGTGCTACGAGCCACATATGTTTGTTGTGCAGGGATGGGCGAGGCAGGAGGGTAGCCTTGGTAGGCAGCAGGGGCCTCGTATATTCCCCCCTGGTAAGGGGGGCCTCTGTGGCCAGGCGGGTGAATTGTTTCGTAGTAGTTTCCTGGGTCTCGGTATCCAGGTGGTAGCTGCCTGTTCTCTGGGATGGGATTCAGTCCTCGCTCAGGTGTGGGCATGCGGTCAGGTGAGTGCGAGTATCTGCCATAATACAAGACATACGAAGATACGTTACCATGTTGCCAGATACATAGATTATAACAAACCCTGAAATAAAAAGACCCGCTGTATAAAATTCATTCACGTGCTCATTTGGCTCACTGTGTCAGAATGTCACTTCGCTGTGTTGTTATTGGACACGTTTGCTTTTCCTTCATTGGTTTATTGCAGTTTCCTCTTTTATAACACAGTTCAAGCACCACACAGTCTGCCCACACTTTATACAAGGGTAAAAATGCCTCTTTAAATGACAAAAAAATGCATTAATTATTGACTTTAAACGAAGATTAATGTTTAGATGCCTTAACAGATTATATATATATACAAATATGTTCATGGCAACTGACAATTATCATGTTCTTACCACACCCACTTAGGTGAACTAATGCCATTAACCAACTTTGCAAATCATTTCATTTGAAACTGTAAACAATGTCTTTCTATTTCATGAAACGAAAAACCAGTGAGTTTTGAGAAGTCATAAATAAAAGTCTTCTTTGCCATCAAGAACCCCTTCAATATATGGTGTGACAGATTCCTACACAATATCTATCCTACACAATATGTGTACTTATTTTGGGGGAACATCCTGTATTTATGGTCTGTCTTTGGACAGTATGACCAACACCTCAAGACAAACTGATACAGTTTGAAGAGCCATATTTCCCATGTTTCTCCCACATTATGACAAGGGGATAAAGATAAAGTACACTGCTTGCCCAATTCTACAGGTGAATATGTCTCTGTTCACAAGCCAAATAACCACAACAATTATTTTGGCTAACGAATTTCAACACCTTTGAGAGACAAAAGTTCATATCTTAACTCTTTTTGACAAATTCACGATCAGTTTGATGACATCTCATTTGGATGGCAGAGAAGCGAAACAGTTAACCATAAAATAGTGGTATTCATGAATTTTGTCCTCAATCTTCAAGTGGTCATATTATGGTGATACTGAACACTTTGTATGTTTAACATTTGAGTTGTCAGCTGATGGAGTATTCTGCTTTGTGGAACACACAGCGCTGTGATCAGTTTATACATTATGGTCCTTTTGAACAACTAATTGTCTTGCGACCAGGGCAAATGAGTCGGAAGTTGCCCAGGGCAACGAAGATATACAGCTGTTTTTGGTTGTTCTTAAGTGCTTTCCAACTAAGATACTAAATGTTTTTTTGTTTTTTTTTCACAAAATGTCAATTTAACCTTTTTCTTTAATCTGAAACAAAAAAAAAAGAAAAAGAAAGATTTAGGTATCATAGTCAGAAAATAGTGAAAAACGGTAAAAAACAGCTGTGACTTGAACCCACCTGGTGCGACTCTCGACTCATCTGCCCTGGGTCTAAGATAACTATTGCAGCAATGCCTTTTCTTGCACTTTAACTGAAAAGATCTGATATTTTGCAACATTCTTCATAATCTGAATTCAACTTTCATCAGACCTTGACTCTCATCATGGGAGATTCTGAATAACAGTTCACAGACTGACCGAGCCATACCTCTGTCTATTTGCAGCCCCTGCAGAGAGTGACCTGGGCCTTTCAGCAGGTTCAGGGGTTCGAGACCTTGACCTTCTCTCCATCTCCCATTGGCTGCGTTGGTCTTGCATCAGCTCCTGGTAGTTCTGGGCCGATTGAGGCGGTAAGGATTGCGCCTTCACAAACTGAGGGAAATTCAAAATATCCAATGTTCATGCTCATGACAAAAAATTGACACAGGCTCGCCCACTGAACCATTCGCACAGTTTCATATACCAGGAGAAATTGTAAACCTCGAGGACAGCAATTATTTCCACTTGCCACATCTGTTCTGGAAGACTGCACTATGGCTGAATGGGCATAATTTCATATAGAAATAATGAGCTCAAGAGTTTCTGATATAATACTTCAAGAACAAGATTTGCCATGCTTCAATGCTTCTGACATTCAAGTGGGGTTGAATATTTTTACATTTAACTGCTATGAAGGTGAATAGGGGTGAATATCTGGAAATCTTGTGATGATGTAGCCCACTGACCACCCAATAGTTCTCTGAATGTTGATGGAAAGTATGGGCTTTCGAAGAAGGACAGGAGATTTAAAAAAAAAAAAAAAAAAATTCAATGGATTCATCCCCTATTCTATCACATACGTTTCTTATTTACTAAAAAGATATCCTGTGTTACATGACCCATTTTATTTCTTACTGGACAGGCCGTTATGACAAATAGTACCATAACAATATCTGGCTAATAAATTAAAATACAGTGTAGCTAAACTCAAAGTCAATAGTTCATATTCGACTAAGCAAAAACCTGGAAATTCCGGGTGGAGTGTTTGTACCACCTTGCTAGAAATAGAACACTCGCTGATGTTTGTTACCGCTCCACCACGAGATCTGAGAACAGTTGTCACCGATCCCGTGCATTTTTCTGTGTTTTTCTAAGTCAATGTGAACAGTTTGAAGTGTTTGTACCCCTTAGCCTACTAAAATTCAACGGGGGTTTTCCAGCCGTTCGCTTGGTCGGAACAAATTTATTACCTGCCTGCATGTATGCCTACAAATTAATGTCTCAGTAGTACTGTCCTGACGGACCTTCTCACTACAAAATGTAATGGCGCAGGATTTTTGTACGTGGATGACGAGGGTTGGTGGATTGAGTGGTCTGATTTGCTTGACTGACTTATAAGTTGATACTGTGTTCAACATCGTGTGACTGATCGAGTGATCAATAACTATTCGGTTAAAGCTGCTGCTAAAGTAACCATTTCATTGATCACTCAATCAGTTGAGCTGGCGATAAATCAAGCAATCCATCCATGAAATGAGTAGTAAATCAGTATTTCAATCAATCAACGAGTTAGAGCAACTAATAAATAAATGAATGAATAGATATGTAAATATAAATGATTAAATAAATATAAAAGTTATGACATAGCAAAATAATAAAATAAATAAATAGGCAAAGAAAGAGAGAAGGAAAGAAAGAAAAAAAGGAAGAAAGAAAGAAAGAAAGAAAGAACAAACAAACAAACAAACAAACATCCTCATAACTTTTTTCACATGTCTAATTTCAAAGATAAACTGCAACTAACGGTCAAATATCAGAACTTGTTTCTTTCCTTACAATGAAACAACAGCTGTTTGATACTCAGTTCTCCATATTGAGGGGGTCAAAATAAAAACAAATCAAAACAAACAAAGACAAATAAATGGATAGCATCGCCTGGGAAAAAAAATAATTCGCAACTGAGCAAAATAATAATAAAAAATCCTCAAACAGAAACTAAACAACAACAACAACAAACAAACAAAAGCAAACGAACGAGCGACAAACTGGCCAGGAACAGCAAAGAGCCAATTTGGCACATCAACGACAGCTCGTGCTGCTGTAGCCAATGGCCCTCCCTGTGTGTTACGACACAGCCTGGCACGAGCCAGGGGCCTTGAGAGGAAGCAACGACGCCCCTGAGGATTGGGGACCTCAGCCGTCGATGACTGGAACCCCTTTTTCTGAACATGCACGACGCCTTTAATATTTCGGCCTTCTTTTCCCTGTTTCTTCAAGGTTCATTGTTGTCCTCATGTTTATCGCTTATAAACAAGGGCTTGGAGAGATTCTGCGTGTCCCCAATAACCAGTGTTGCTAATTAGGTGATAAAAAGGGAACAATGGTGTGTCCTCTTTGTTCTTGTGTGTTCAGCTCAGCTCTCTCAATCTTGTGTGTCTGTAAGGAACAAGTACTGCCAGATCCCACTCAGAAATTAAGATTTGGATAGTCGTGGTTTGTTTTCTTTGTTTGTGTTGGGGTTTAACGACACATCAGCAAGGTTACAGCTATAGGCTACTGTGTCATATACGGTAAGATATGTCTACACGTTAAGAAGAAGCGAGGGAAGAAATTGGGACAGAGGACAGGAGCAAGGAGAGAGAGAAGAGATGTCTCCCCTAGAGTGTCGAGGATGGCACTCCATGGGAGACACCCAACCGATGGCGGGCTTACATTGCCTGCAGGTGGGAGCAGTGAACCTACTTATAAACCCCGGGCCCCCGCGGGGAGGGGGGGGGGTAGTAGTCGTGGAAAGCACGAAACAATAAAACGATAATAGTACATGCTGACCAATAATGTTAAAATTAGTAAAAATAGTAGCTGTATGATATCTATATGACTGTTCTGCAACAAAACCCATAAAACTGAAAACTGCTGAATGTCTCAATCCGAAATTTCGAATTAGCACGCAGCCTAAAGATCCGTGTCTCTACTTACGTAAAGCCGGAAAAAGCTTACTATGTTTGAATGTTTGGCGTTATGTCAAGGCGATAATACTTGAATAATAACCTTTCGAGAGTATTTGATCCGAATCATACGCTCGATAGAATTATGTGTTCAAAATACCAAACCTCGTTTTCTTTGAGTAACATTCAGTTCTAATCATCCAAAAGACCAAACCTCGTTTTCTTTGAGTAACATTCAGTTCTAATCATCCAAAAGACCAACATCGAGGTGCGCACGCTAGCCATACGTTGTAAGTTGCAGGGCAATATCGGTCTGACCTATATTTAGACATTCTCTCACGAAGGCCGTGGGTTCTCTCTGATTCACTCATAATAATGAATAGTAAAACAACAATGATGATAACCATGACAATACTAAGGGATCGGCGCACAAACAGACGCTTCTTTGGTGACGTCTTTGCATGTGCGAGGCAGTACAAAATTGATTCGCCTGTATTAGATCTATCTGGTGAAACAATTTTTTTTTTTTTTTTTGCTTGCTAATGCTAATATAGTCACTCTATATAATAATTATAATAACAATAATAATAATAACATTCAGATCGTCATTATTATCATAATCATTTTCACAGAAAAAAAAGAAAGAAAGAAAGAAAGCAAGAAAGAGAAAGAAAGAAAGAAAGAGAAATGCCTTACATAATACGAAGTCAGAGCATTTCAACTGGCTACAGACCTACTGCGGTTTTATATGAGAAGTATTTGAAGACGCAACTTGAAAAACGGGCTTATGTACTACTTTCACAAAAAGTATCGATATTTTGCATTTGCTCCTAGCTGAGAAACAGGTTGACAGAAATCTTCATTCTGAACAACTTTTAATGAGCTTATGTGCATTTCAAATATACTGGCTATTACTTTTTTTTTTCCCGCCACTTTCAGGAAAGACAATTTTGTTTTCAATGGGAAAGCTATTTTCTAGACAATGATCCGACTGGCACTTCAGGACTTTTGTAAGTAAGATGCTCATTATTTTAATGTTGCTGCTGTATTCTTGTTGGGAAGTCACCAGTGTTACACTATACATGTATTGCTTTACCTGTTGTTATATAGGGACCACTTTGGTGGACCAATCATAAGACTATTCATATCGAATATGAGGCAAGTACGAGTATGTTCCGCATGAACCATGAGTACAATTTAGACAGGAAAGTAATCATTCAGAATAGTATCGCAGTAAATACATGTATGATTACTGTACAAATAAGAGCAAAACAATATCAATGCATGCACAAATCAACGGAATAATTAGGATCTGTAGAAAGCGCATATCGACACCAATACGGTATGTACTATCTGTTAGTGCAGTAGACACACATCGCTGTTTTAGGTTACCGATAGATAGACATTTTAAAGCCTGTCGATCAATCAGAACTGGACAAACGGTAGGTACCATATAGGCCAAAAGATTACTCAGCTGTGATACCCTAATGTTTAACAGTCACTCGTGGGGGATAAATACGCAATAACAATGGTGGCATTGGTACCCATGGATCCGACCAGCGATGGATAGGCATTATGGTGTTTTATGCTCCTGTTTTCGTTGTGTAAAACCGCTGGGAATGCCGGGGGGGGGGGGGGGGAGGCAGTGGTTGTGTGGTTTGGCGTCTGCTTCAGGGTGAAAACAACTCACGGTGGTGAGGCTGGGCTCGGCTAGTGGGTCCTCCATTGGGGGCTGGAAGGACAATAAGATCGAAACCAGAATTTTGTCAGTTACTCAACGGTCCTCTAGTTTCCTCTGGGTAGGGAACCGAACGTCTAACCTTCTCGCATAAGGGTGAATGTATTTCGAAGGGCCCGTGTGTATGTTACCCAAGTTAAAGAACCTTTGGCAGTTCCAAATCGATGAAAACGCGGGCTGAATGCCGCTGTCCGGGCAGAATTTCCAAATTCCAAATTTCTACCCACAAAAATTCTCACCAAAATCAGACAGCCTCTTAAGGCCCAGATAATCCCTCTATCTCAAGATTGAAAGGCCCAAGAAAAGCAAATGATCATGTCCCAAAAGGAGCCCAAACCACAACTTGTTCATAGCCTTGATCTACTTTCATTAGTTCTGACCTATTATCCGTGGGCAGTTCTTCATCTCGCATTGATCCAGATTTTCTCTATAGTACTCTAGCAATTGAAAAATTACATTGTCTAGTTAAGGCCCATTAAATAGTGATGTATGGTGATGGAGTTAAGGAGCCCGATATGAGTTCAGACAGATTTAGAACCATGGGGCCCTGCCCGGCCCATCGCTATGGAACGCACTTTTCTGTTCTGTCAAGATTGTGCGAACCAGTGCAAGAAATGAAAACGTTTTCAATGGAAATATGCGTTATTATTCCTGCTCTCTGAATGTTTTTATTCCACGCACAACAGGTTAACTAACAAGTTAAAAAAATCAACAATAACCTGGCCTGACGAAGAGCAGTTAATATATATATACAAAAAAAAAAAAAAAATAGTTTGTATTATCAGTTTGATCAACATCCAGTTCTTCAAATTTTTCTTTTTTTTTTTTTTTTTAGTGTATTTGATTAACTACCGGTTTGACAGTTGTCTTGATTTTGAGACATTTTCTTTTTATTAAATAACCAAATTATTCTCATTTTACAGACATTGCAAAATCACATAAAGTGTCTTAATACAGGTATTAAAGAGTGTGTAATAACCTATCTCAATTTCCTTGATCAAGACTATTTCTTCATACCGGTACCCTTGTTTTTGTTGATTCCTGAATGGGATTTAAAAAATACATACAACGGTATGTCACGGAAGGTAAAAAAAAAAAAATAATAAATAAAAAAATAGAAAAGATAAGTAAAAGAAGTGCAGAGAGAGGGAGAGGGTGGGGGGGGGGGGAGAGAAAGAGAGAGAGAGGGAGATGAGAAAAAGGGTGGGGGTGGGGGCTAAAGTGGTATTCTTCCCCCCTCCCCCACACACACACCCGCCCCCTTCACACACACACACACACATACACGCACACACACACACACACAAATGGTGAAGACAAAGACAAAGAAAAAAAAAGGACAAAAATATCATAAAGCGACGCTAGCACGTATGGTAGGTATTAAGTCCCTGCTGAGTTCCGGGCAACGCAAACTGTTGCCAATACTCATCGATTGACGGGATCTTATCGCCCCTTTTTGTTTCCTTTCCCCTTTCTCTTTCTGTTTGTCCTTCTCTCTTTCTCGTTCTCTTTCTAGTTTTGTTCGTCTGTTTGTTTGTTTGTTTGTTGTTGTTTTGTCTTTTTCTTTAGCCCCTGCCCTCTCTGAATATTTTTATTTGTTCCCCAGCGGTGTCGTTCCTTCTATCTGCTCTTCTCTCTTCTATTACTTCTTTCCATCTCTCTCTATCACTATGTGTGTATCTTTCCTTTCCATAAATAGATTTGTTCCGACCAAGCGAAGGGTTGGAAATACCGGCGTCTATTCTTAGCAGGGGGGTACAAACACTCCAAGCTATTCACAAATCTGACTCACTTTTCGGTTTGATCCTGTTACGGTGTGGAGGAAATGTGTCACTATAACTCTTCACTCTTTCTCTCCCCACCTTCTCTCTTGTTCCATCTGTCTGTCTTGCTCTCTCCGTCTGGTCTTTCCATCTATCTGTACTCTCACTCTCTGTGATTTATGCTGCGGCCTTT
>JBCAUA010000001.1:145211-161025 GCA_038406235.1 Peronia verruculata | reverse complement strand
TGCGTCTGTGCGCGCGCGCACGCGCGCGCGCGTGTGTGTGTGTGTGTGTGTGTGTGTGTTTTGACTCGTCTCTGTTATTGAAAGCCAGGTCAGAGCACGTCATAAACTGCTCACTCCAGGTCATACTCCATGGCGTAAACACGTATTAGATTGTCCTCAGTAACCATTCTGGACATAAGAATCAGAGCTTATGCTGGAGCTCACTCTTGTATTTTTGGGCTCGATGGCAAACATAATTTGTTTTTTTATTCCAAAGCTCTTTGGTTTCTTAAACAGTTAATAACACGTTATTTTTAGACAGTGATGATTAGTCATCCTGTTTTTCCGTTGTTTGCTTATACACAGCTTCATACACCGAGGTAATAATGAGCGCAGAGCATGCATTTCAGAACAAATCAGTTATAGGTTGTTTGGACATTTACGAGGGTGATAAGTAGACAGATACGTAAAGTGTAAGGGAGGTGAATAGGTGAGTAGGTAGGTCCGTGTATAAGAAGGTTAGCAAAGGGAAAAGTAGGCACTAAGGGAGGCAGGTAATTAGATAGGCAGGTAGATGGTTTCAAGTTAGTGCTTAGGTAGGTAGGTGGGCAGGCAGGCAGGCAGGCAGGCAGGCAGGCAGGCAGGCAGGTAGGTAGGTAGGTAGGTAGGTAGGAAGGTAGGTCGGTAGGTAGATGAAATAGATAGGTGGGTAATTAGGCGCGAAATTGAATAAATATCTAAGGACGTTACTAGGTAATTCGTAGGTATACAGATGGACAAGTGGATAGACCGGTTGATTTTTCTCGTTTATCTCCTTACGCTCTACTTTCTCCCTGATCCACATCGCCTTTGTTAACCCACATTGGGACAGTTTGCTTTCAGATCTGGATTCGACGAGCTCCGACACCTTTTTTTTTTTTTTCCCACTGGTCTGTTTTTGAAAGCCCAGTTAGAGCACGCCACAGAGCGCTCACTCTCGATCACGGCGAGAAAATAAACCCATATTAGATCGTCCTCAACATCCATTCTGCTCATAAGAAGCCGAGCTTATTCCGGGGTTCAAAACTTTATGCATTATTTTCTTCAACTGAATTGCATTGCATAAACTTGTTGTTGTTGTTGTTGTTGTTGTTGTTGTTGTTGTTGTTTGTGTTGTTTAATGGATCCCTAAGAGAATTAACACTTTTTTTTCGAGCTAGTGATTAGGTTTACCTGTAGGTAGTTGATGGTTTACTCGATCTTTTTTTTTTTTTTTTCGCATATTCTTTATGTTCTTATAGACTGCTGCAATGAGAACATTGAGCGTTATTTTCAGAATAGCCAATTGAGCTCGTAGCTGTGTGGACATTGGGCGGGTGTCTCTGTATAGATGAGGGTGGCGATGTGGAAGGCAGGTTGATAGATAGATGTATGGGTGGACAGGTGAGAGATAAGTTACTTTCTTTATCAGCTTTGTCTTGTATTTCGGGTCCAGTAAAGATTGCATGGGGAGACTGGCGGAATCATCTGACTTGTTCTGTCTCAGACTACTTGACCTGTTGCCGTAGATGACATTTCTGGAGTTTGGCATTTGTCTGTGGAATGGAAAGGATCTCCATAGCTGCTAACTTAATCCTTGTCACCGTCCAAATTGCTCTGCTCTGCATCTCAAGGGGAATGGCCCATTTTCTGTTGTGGACATACGTGGGCGATTGCATGTGTTTTTAGGGCACCGGAACAGAGATTTCTCAGCTTTTTTCTTGTTTTCCTACTGTCTTAAAGCAAAGCCTTTTCCATTTGTCCTTTGAGATATGTTTGAGAAGTTTGTGCTTGAGCCTATTAATTTAAATCCGTCTTCATTTGCACTCTGGAACTCGACAGATTGAGTAATGGATGGCCGGATCATCCCATCTGTTCATCTGGTTGTGATATATAAGGGACTCCTGAGAGTTCGCCTCCGCTAGAACGGTCTTTATGTTTTCCGAACATTTTTTTTCCCGCTAAATATGGAGCAGATTACATATTCGTCAAGCATGATCCTCTACTTTGTACGCTAGAAAGCACTTCGTTAAATTAAATTCTTTGTAAAACGTATTTGCCCTCCCTTCTCCACCCCCCCCCTCTCTCTCTCTCTCTCTCTTAGATCCCCATTATGTATAAGGAACAGGTGTGCTATCAGTATACATGTATATAGGCTGTCTTTCCTTCAGCTAACTGACATTTCAAGGAAAGTTATGTACAGAAATTTTCAAATCCTTCTGGTACTGGTAGGGCTTTAAGCTCAAAATGTTGAAATTTTGGTTTTCTAACATGAGAGAAGGTATAAAATGTCTACTTCCTGGAGAATTGAGAAAGTAAAAGTAGTAGTCATTAATTTGCTGGGTCTTTAGCAAGTTGAATATTACTGTTAAAGAATGCACAACCAAACTGCATCTCTCTGTACGCCATCAGTTACTGCGTTCTCGTCAGAGAGTAAGATTATTATTGTGCACAGTCAAAAAAACATAATGGACGTAATTAGTTTTCTCCAAGACATTTTTGAGCATGTTCCTCTAAAACGTCAGGGAAATGAAAAAGGCTGAAACCTTATCGTATCCCGTACACAATTCATCGTTTCTGCAGTGGGTTTCAATTTTCAGACACGCGTCCTGTCGTGCTAATTTTGTAATCAGCTGTGATATCCCGAGGGGTTGATGTTGTATTAGGGCAATAAAAATTTAGACAACTATTTCCACGCTGTCATGTTCTGTTGTTTGCTGCCCTTCCACATTTCGACGGCGTCTCTTATTGGAACACCTTGAAAAAAATCATACCATGGAAAGATAACAGGGTTAATGTTTGTGTGTAGAGAGGTAACAAGGGGGATCTCTAGAATGAGCAGGGGTAGCATGATTTATTTAAAGAACATGCCGTAGATAATCAACTATTCCGCTCGTTCGTGACACCCAACTGTACTCGTGGGCCCGTAGAATGGCTCCAGTTCAATTCTATCTGTTGGACGATCACATGAAATATTGAAATAACCAGGATTGTGGAGCTGCGATGAAATAGCTCATCCTCGGAATGTCGTAGTTCGGAAAGATACTTCAGGTAACGTGTACTCATTTTCATCATGGTACGGATACTTAAAAGATCACTGTGTTGTGTGCAAATGTGTATTTACTCAGTGATGTATATTGTCATTTGGAGCTTTCATATCTTTGGGGCCATACATTTGCTTATCGGAATTGTTCATGACCATGGTGTGGCATTGCTGTCTTTCGCATCCAGACTAATTCCTTTGGTCATGTCGATCTTAAGTTCCTCAATGGCCATTTTTCAGCAGATTAAAAAGTGCCTCTGGCGTTATTGCCATGTGGAATCATTTTACCAATTTTTCATGTTGTAACTGCATTATTTGTTCACATTATATTCTTAATGATCTGTCAGGTTCTTTTTTACATCCGATGAAAGCCTAAAAAATGGCTCTAAGGAACTGAATGTTAATTGAAATATTAGCCAACTGCCCTTTAACGTTCACTGGCTTAAAATTCGAGCTAATCTTTTGTTTTCTGTGACTCGAATATTGCAAAAGACGTTCCTATTTCAAGCCGAGCTCTGTTTTCAAATGTCATGAAATTAAATATGCACTTCACAATTTTGTTCTTTTGTGCCAATTAGAGAAGAGAAGCTCAGAACACGGTCCCTTATTGCTTGACAACTTCCTGTACTAGTGAGAGCGAGTGTCCCTCTTTGGCGTACTGTGAAGGTTACTCTATTAAATACATGCTGGAATATTATGCTTCTGTGGCTTATCCGTGACCTGGTCACTTCTGATGAGGAATGCCTAGTGCTGATGAGATGAGTAGAGGTAGTGGGTACATAAAAAAAAAAGGGTTTATTCCGAGGATGCGGTCAATGCATGCCATTGCTGATGAAAATAAATTGAATTTTGCATCGCAGATGAGATGCTATGGTAATGTGGATGAATATTCTTGATCCACGTCGATGATATAACATTAATTTTATACATAGTGGTATGCTGTGCTAACGAGAATGCTATATCACTATAGGGGATAATACCGTGTACTCTAAGTGTACCCTCAGGCTGAGGTTGGACAGATCGACCATGACACGAATATAATTCACATTGGGTGTGTGCGCTCGAAAGCTGAGACAAAACGTCCCCTTGTCATCCAAGATTCGTTATCATAATAATCTACTTGTCTTAGTAAACGGCCTGGTTGGCATTTGTTATGGTTGGCATTGTCTCTGCATCAGTCAGTATTGATTACCAACAGCTTGGCTAATCTGAATAGTCGAATATACTTAATAGGTAAACGCTTGCTGCGATACGTCATCTTGAGCTGTGCTGTTGCCACACCCGACACAGAGAAATTGCTTGGGGAAAATAAAAAGGACGGAAAACGTTTCCCCCATTTGTGAATTTTGCAGTTTTCCTTTGCTAGTGGAATGTGCGTTGTACTCTGATTCCTGTGCCGTTGTGATTTCGCAACATCACGGCAAACTCCGGGAAATGACATGGGAAGTACAGTTTCTCATCCAGGAGTCTTTGTTCGCCTCACTTGGTATCTGTATACTTTTTTAGTCTGCTGCTTAAACACCGTAGAATCAGTTTGAAATCTGAAGCTTGACTTATTTAAAATTGAAAATATTATCTTTGACATCTGGGTATTAAACTCATCAAAGAAAGACCAGATATTATCGGGCGCTGTGAATATCATGTAGATCTGAATTTTAAAAGAATCATCGAAAAACAGCGAGTGCAGTTTCAGTCTTCTTTGCTTTTCAGAGCACATGAGAAATCGCTGTTTTTCCTCCATCATAAATTGAAGGTCAAAGAATAGGAAAAATCACAATCTGCAAACGGTGCTCCTAGTCCTGTTCTCAGTTTCGTAATTAAGGGATTAAATGCTTGTATATTTCTTGGCTTATATCATCCTTTTCTGCTTTTTATATCTAGCCTTGAGAAAAGTCTTAAGTCTGTAGTGGCCATTAGATAAACGTTCTTAAACTTGAACCAGTTATTATGTCCTGTGGCAAGAAGGCTTCTCTTCGAAGTGCATGCGAGCTGTGAGCACCTGCTGGTAATCTGAAGATGCTCTTACTGCTTTGCCCTCATTTTATGAGAGATACCGCCGGACATCAGTGTGACTGACACAGTAACTTTTAAGATCATATCGTTTAGTGACCACAACTTCAGCCATGGTGGTATGAAGCGACGTGCATGTCAGAAACATAAAATTATATCATGGAAGTGCAGATAAAGGGAAGGGAAGGAAGAGTTTGCGAGTGTTGAGGGGAGGGAGAGGGGGAGGGGGGGGGAGCAAAGTCCAGTGATGCTATACACACAAAAATAATAGTAATAATGATAACGTCATCATTTTATGTTGTGGTGACCGGAGAAGCGCGACGCCAGCGGTTTACGGAGAATGAGAAGGGTTGCATGTGGTGCGTTACCATCGTGATTGTCGTCTTGTCAATCTTTCATATGGTTTGGAAGTGGGTAATGGATTGCCAGCCTGACACACTGTTTAGTCTGGCCGGTAATGAGGCCATCAGAAAGCTGCATGCAACACAGAACCAGAGCCCCTGTCCATGGGCTTTGATTGGTCAAAGAGCCGCTTTCCCTCAATGCCTCCCCCAGTAAGGCTACCAGTACGACACAAATTATTTAGTGGCTCCAGTTATTGGCAGAAACCGCTTCCGTCATGCCCGGGCGTGGAATCGGATATGTATGAGCTGCCGGTTGAAAAATGCGCTGTTTAATTGTCCTTTTTTTAAAGTGATTCTGAGTTGGCTGATAAAAGGTGGTATTGTGTGCACGCACATGCTGAAATCACCCAGCCGTGACAAAAGGTTAGCATTGAAAATTGCTCAATGGCAGATCTTTAGTTAGTAAATGAAGGGGCAGAAAGGTGTGTACTGCTCTTATAGAAACTGTTCTTCAAATGGAAACGGTGGCCACATCGATTGCACATTGTGTATTTTCATGAGCGAATAATCAGACTGTACTCAGCTCAAGCGCTTATCTGTGTATCATTGTATCTGAGAATGCAAATGAGTGTTTGTTTCATGGATATCGCCCGCTCTCACCTCATCTCCGGTCAAAGGAGAGATAGGTAAGACCAACTCGCTGTGGTAATTTCCTGATTGGGAGAGAAAGTCAACATCCTAATTTATTATGATGGCCTACAGCACGGTGATCAGGGCTATAGGTCTTCACACTTGGCCTTGTTTTAGCGTTATAACATAATAGCATAATATTATGTGACATCTGCTTAACTTATGAAACATGGCACGAGAAGAAACATACTGAGTTAAGGCCAAAGTTAAGGCTCGTCCAAGACGGTACAAAGACTCAGAAAATCATCTTAAGATAACGCTGTATCCTTACCTTGGAAGAAGAAAAAGACCGATGCAGTAGTGCTCGCCCAGCATCTTTGTTTTCTGTCTGTCAGTTCTCAGTTCTGTTCGGTCCTCAATTTCTTGTTACTGCACCAGTTGTCGTTATTTTGTGTGATATGACAAGTTTGTTTGTAAATGATGTCTAAGCCTATGGACTTCCCTGTTGATCTTTTTGCCGGGAACATGAAGTTTGGAACTTTTCCGACAACAAACACGTGTCCTTCTGTGATATATTCGGCAATTTTCAGTCCTTGTATTTTTTTTTTGTAATGATTCACTCCCACTGGCATTCGATAAGACTGGTCGAATAATTATTATGACAGTTTTAATTTTAGATCAAAGATCGAGTCCTCGTAATTGTTTGATAGGGAAGGCGTTTTTTTTTTTTTAAATTTATTTACAGGACGTTCCTCTTTCACAATATATTGCATGCTTTGAATGGAGAAATAGATTTGGGATATTCGTGGGCAGTGATGAATTTTGATGTGGATAAAAGTTAGTCAAGGGTTTTTCAAATAATTAGAATATCATGCCCAAATGAGGTGAAAGGGGTTTGGAGTTGAAATAAAGAATTCCATTATCAAAGTGAGAGAATGTCTCAGATATACAGTTTGCATATATAAATGTAATCAGATATAGGCTGCTAGTAATTTTTATCAGACCTATTGCTTCCTTTACCTTTAATACGTTGCCCATTAGTTCTTCGTCAGCTTTGCAAACTGTGTATGCTGCTGTTTATGTTCTTGTGAAATTCTCACAATTTATCCAGGTGTCAGATTTCTCAGCCCGCCAACAGGAAGTCTCAAGATATTTCAATTTGGATGCTGGGACAGCTCTATTCCTAGTGTTACCACCTACTCTTGTTGAACCAGATGTTGCCAACAATATGAGCTGTATTACATTTGGCTGTTATTTTATTTCTTTCATTCCAGATGCTAGCTGTTCAAGAAACTCCTCGCCCTCCTTCATATGCACAGTGTAAGTGTGGAAGTTAGCTCAGCTGATCTGTGTTATTTGTGTTTGGTTTGTTTTTAGTCATAAAGATATTTTTTTTTTTTTTTTTAATCACTTTGATATATATTTTTCCGGGAAATTACTAATTTACTATCCTAAAGACCGGTGTCATTATGACCCTTTGTATAGTGAATTGCAGATAGTGAAATTACGAATAATTTCTATAGAAATGAAAGTTTGTTTGTTTTCTGCACCGCTGGTAAACGGTTTGAAGGAAGAATTGGGATACATCAAAATTCATTTTTGAAGGTCTCTTTAGTACAGTCACAATTAGTTCTTTTGGATAAAATTGTTCATTTCCCGGAACTGAGAGCAAGAACTGATGAGTGGAGTGGATGTTTACCAGATCATGTTTTGTTCAGTCAGCCATTATAGTAAAGGAAAACACCTGTGATTCAAATTTTCATCAGCATTGATGCTCTCCACATTAATCATTGATGTGGTCATAAATTCTCTGGAAATCATTTCTCTACTCATTTTTTTTTTTTTTTCAGTCATTTGCTTCCTTAGACAATAGTCTGGAGGATAAAAGTTGTAGACACCTAAGATAAATCTCATACCAGAATACTTATTTCTGAATTCATTTGAGCTGGTTTCATAGACTTTGTGTTATTCAAACATATGGTTGTCTGAAAATTAATGTTAATGTTATTATTTTGATGATCTCTGCAGCGGGTATGTCTGAGGACAGTGACTACACCAGCGACATCAACTACCCAGTACAACATCAGCATAACACATCAGCGCACCAGTATCGCAGCCATCCTGACCACCCCTACCGCTTACGTGACGACAGTCGAGAAACCATCCGTTACGATGACAGTTTCGACCAAATCTTCGACAGGCGGTCCCCGGACCAGCAGTCACTAGACCGGAGGTCTTACGAACAGTATGACGATGAAGATTACGATCCTGATGGTTCAGATCTCCATAGAGACAGAAGCTTTGACAGAGATCTCAGTTATGATCAGGATCAGGACTACTACCAAAGCGAGGGTCCGTATCACCATGGGCGGAGTGATACGGACTCGGACATCCTCTTCTATAACAGCCGTCCCAACAGCAGACCTCAGTCTTTCATTCAAGACAGGTAAGAAGAGAGTTAGAGTGAGAGCGAACAAATTATGTGAATGGAACTGAAACAAAACTGGGTTCTTTTCTTTGGAATTACAATTGCATTTACTACCCGCATTACAAAATCAGGTCTATTGAACAAAAATTGATAAGACTAACAAAAGGGATTCAGCTTATGAAGACAAGTAGCTAAATGGTGTTCTAAAGTGTTTCTTGCACCATTCCAGGAACAGCATATTAGGCAAGATGATGGTGGTGTGGTTGTTTTTAGTTTTTGATACAATCTTTCTGTGTTGTTTGCACATAAAAGTTCAATTTTTAGTTTGTCTCAGTGAGTGAAATGAAGTGCAGCTTGTGATTTGTCTGACCTCAGAAATCACAGATGAATCCATATGAACATCATGCATTTTACATTCATTTTAGAATGACATGCATAGTGCCTGTATAGAGTGGTTAGCCCTCAGCAATCTTTTGTTGATTATGTTTTGTCTAAAAACAGATAGAGGAAAATATGTCCTGGACTACCGAAGTGATTAGCACTGAATCACGTCACATTTTTTCATCAAGATACTGGTTTACTTTGCATTGTAAAAAGCATTTATCCAGCTGTGTAAGATATAGGCCAGAGAACTTTGTTATGTCATCATGAATTCTAGTGTTTTCAATGGAACTTTTGCTTCCCATGGAGCTGTTATCAGTTTTTTACTAAGTAAATATCAGCATCATCCACGGTGCCTGGTTTTTCTAGACCAGCACGGAGTTCTAGTGCACTTGTCTGACATCGCAATACAAACAGTGGAACATATCGACCCTGTAACAGAACATCGAGCAGTGAAATCTTTTTTTTTTCTGTTGTTGTTTTTAGTGATCAATGAAAGAGCAAACATTGAACAAGTCATAGACTCTTCCATTATTTGTTTATCATAATGTTTCATTTGTTGTTCTAGCCCTTACAAAAATAAGCATGGCTGTAGATTGTTATTGTCGTACCTTTTAAAGGTATTTGCTTTCTAGAGTGATTCCCTGTGTGTTTTGCTGTGAGTATGAGTAGTTTAACAATAATGCAGAGACTCATTCAGTATCTCTTCCCAGATCAAGTTTTTCAAAATAAATATAGAATTCTAGAAAAAGAGATCCCAAAAAAAATAAAATAATAAAATGGAGCGAAAATGAGAAAAAAATAGAAAGAAAATGAAAAAAAAAAATAGAACGAAAAGAAAGACCATCATTCAAGTTCATTTTGTCCTCTTGTTATTCAGCACTATAACTTTATCGAACATTTCTTCCTTTTTTTTTTTTTTGTGTTTCATATCTGTTCACTGTTACACAGTGGTCGGCTATTTGTTTTATCAGATCACGCTTTCATACCGTGTCATTTGCATGAGTGACAAAAACACAGAAAAGCATTTAGCTAAATGCATTCATTTTTTAACAATATTAATATAACTGTTGCCTCTTGGGGAACATATCTGAGACTAAGACAAACAACAGTGGCGACGACTCCGCCTTCGAAAACTCCTTTAAAATTATTTTCTATCTATGTGAAGATGAATGTATTAATCGCTTTACAGTTGGCAGAACTTCGAGCTGTTTTAATAGTTTCTCTGATATAATAGCCTGTCTCCAGTATTTTATTAGTTTTCAAATGCAGCCAAAATTGTTTTCAGAGAAAGTGAGAAAATAACAGAGTAAACCACTGGGTTGAGTGGAATTTTTTTTTTTAAAGTAGAGACTGTATCTGAAACAGTGCAGATTGATTTCATATAAAGCGGTTTAAATTATTTTGATGTTTGTTCTGTCAAAGGGTAGTATTTCTGTCTTTGTGAGAGGTTCACAAATGAAATGAATTGGTGAAAAAAAAAACACACATTTTTTTTCTTATGAGAGTATTTACACAAGTTTATGTAGTACTTTTTATTGCTATAGTAAAGGAATAAAGTATATGAAGCTGGAATTTTACCTGAATGAAAATGTCCTAGAAAAAAACACTGATGATATATAAGGCATGTTTTTTGCTCGTGACATGTCATTACTCACTGTGACACTGAAAAACGTTTTACAGAACTGTATTAATCCCATCTAACATAACTGGAGTAGGCCTGTAACTGTTCTGATCTAGAGGCTACAGAATGACCCAAACAAAAATTATGAAAAGCTCTCACAGGGACATACCCAGCGCTTATTGCTAGAGGTGCTATAGAAATGAAGGGTTTCTGGGCAATATGAGACATATCGTTTAAAAATGACAATTCATGCTCCAGTAGTTAGTAATTTATCATTAGGACTAACATTTTCTGAAGACTTTCGGGAAGAATAAGTCACGTTCGGTGAAAAGAAAAGTCCTTACCATAATTATAGCACTATCACCATTCCCAGTGTTGAGGGGTATAACTCAAATGTTCAAAAATGCCATTTGTTGCATTTTCTCCTGAAACCCTTCAAATATTCTTCAAATTTTTATGTTATTGGTAGAGATCAGTAAGAAATTTTACCAATAAGCTGTTTTTAGCTGCTGACGTTGTTATGATACTATCTTACATTAAAAACTATCATAATCAAAAATATTATCATTATTTGAACCTTTGCTCACAAAATGGACTCAGCCATTCAAAAGCCTGTGTTTTTTTAATTTTTCAGTAAAAGCAAGCTTGAGAGACTACAATTATCACAGAGTTTGAGGGATTTGGACAAACAAATTTCATGAGATAATATGTGCTTATTTTTGTAAGGACATTAATAGTATACTACATAAACTAAAGTACAGTGTATATTGTGTGTATCATATAGGAATTAGACAGATGGGTAGGCTGACAGATAAGTTGGTAAGTTGGTAGAGATAGAGTCAGAGACAGGCAAGTGGATAGATGGACAAGACAGACAGACATACAGATACATTTTTAAATATGCTGCTAAGTTCCTGTAATTATTAGCCTTTTGCTTTTTCTTTCTTTATTTCTTCAGTCCAGTCATGAGTCATCATTCATCGCTCAACATGAGTCGCCAAAGTACTCAAGATTACAGGTAACTTCTTTTCTAATTACAGACTTGTTCAGTAACATAATAATGTTGTTGAATGCAAAAACAAAAACAAAAAAAGGCTTGCAAGCGGAATAACTTTTTTACCAGTTTTTTAACACACTTAACATAGTGGAGAGAACTTCACAAAAGCCTGTACAGAGGAATGGTTACGGTTTTGTTAAGCTTTTCAACCTCCTGTCCTGGTGGTTATCTCAGCTGGTTCTCGATCGTAGTAAAAAATAATAAAACACTAAACTGTATTTTGATCACTTGCTTAAGAGGAACACTTATGCTACATCAATATGAAAATAGCAATAAGACTAGTGGTAGAAATCTTCTGTAAATTATAACTAAGACCTGATTTTAGTTGTTTCATGATACATAATCGGTTTCGAAAGCTAGGATTAGATGGGTGTATCCATTGAACTTGAAGGACCCATAATATCTGAATATGAACAACTATTTGTTCCATGACCAGGTCCACACTGTTCTCACGACTGTGTTTTTTTTCAATGCAGGCTTTAGCATAGGCTATAATCAGGGGAGTCAATCCCCAAAATTTCCCTGATGTCTTTCCAATCCCAGGTTATTGCCCAATATGCAAAATGTGCCAACATCAGCCTTATTTTTGTATCTTATGGAGGAAATATTTGCTGTGTAATTGTTGGCAGATTTTGATAGATATGTTTCTAAGATATTTATACTATTTGAAGATTTGATATTTCTTCAAGCTTTCTGTTACCAGTGTATAAAGGTTTAGCACTAGTCCCATCTCTTTTCTCTCTGTTATTTAAGATTAGGAAAATACAGTTTAACCCTTTGAACCCTGTTCACCAGTGCCTGAAAAACCCCCGTCCCTGACCGTCTGGGTCAAGACGCACTTTTCTCATTTCATGTAAACACAAGCCTCAAGCACGATCATGGGCCCAGATGTTTGTAATCACTGTAGTCCTTAATATTCTTGTCCCAAAGCGATCTATTAGATCTATTCTATACTGTAGTGGACATGTAGGACTGGAGTAAAAGTGTCAGCCCGGTCTACAGGGCTGCGGGGCATTTGACACCGGAAAATCTGCCAGGTGCACCAGGCTGTAGGGTTCAACGGGTTAAGCAGATATTTTATCAGACCTCATATTCAATCAGACCTAGAAATTTTCCCATCTGTGCATGTCTGTCAATGAAAATTCTGATTTGTTTCAGTTGTATTTTTATTTTGTTTGTTTCTTCTTTGTCCAGTCCTGCCAACAGTCATGTTTCATCCTCAAATGTTAGTCGCCAAAGCACCCATGAAAGTTCATTCGACACCTTTGAAAGATCCGACTCCGATGCACATCGTATGTCTTCCCCTGCACGGTCTCGCTGGCTGGAGGCCTTCAACAGAGTTTGCGCAGAGCTGAGTGAGGTAAGTCTGCCATTCTCTTTCCTGCGCTTTTATATTCTATCTCCACTTTTGTTAGCTGACATTTCTTTCTTTTTGTATGTTTGCGCTCATTTTTTTAATTTATGTTTGTCATTATGAGTCATTGTTTTTGTTGTTGTTTTCAGTTATTGTATTTTCTGGGGCAGTTAAGTATCGACACATCTGAAGGATTTCGGGACAGAATGAGACATATCCAAAATCACAGTTTAGAGAAAAATGAGAATTTGTTCTCCAGTTGTTAGTAATTTATCATTAAGAACCAGAAGTTTCTGAAGACTTCCGGGAATGATGTTGTGTTTGGTGAAAAGGGAAGTCCTTACTATACAGTACTATTGCCATTCCCAGTATTGAGGGGTATATCTCAATATTTTCTAAATGGCGTTTGTCACAGTCTGCCCTGAAACCCTCCATTTTGAGATAAATACATCTGTTCCTCGCTTTGTCTTTTCTTTTTTTTTATGCTGATGATGGTAGAAGGAATATGATGACAATGAGAATGATAATGACATTAAGAATGGTATGATTGAAAAAGTGTAGTGATGATAATAATGATGATGGTGATAGAAGTAAAAGGGTGATGATTTGATGAGAAATGTCCTAACTGTGTTCTTTGTTCTAACTGACCTCTCTGCTTTTCTTTCACACGTGTAGACGTACTGATTGTTTCTTTTCCAAGCTACTCTCTGTGAAATTTTCCTCAAATCATCGACACGAGCATGTGAACACGTAGAATGATAAACTTTTGAATAGAGTTCCGCAATATTTCGGAAAATTCCATGGACCCGCGACGAAGGTTTGTTACAGTTCTTGGTGTAATCCTGTTACGGTGGGTAGGGAATTTATGATGAAAACTCTTCTCTATGAGTGACAGACTCATAGCCAATAGAACCTGCATACTCCCCAAACAATAATAATAGTGGGTAGTGTTAATAATTACGTAGGAATGAGACTGACATGACGTACTTCCGGTCTAAAATAAGAACCTTTGGCTCAGATCGAAATGAGGCAAAATCTTGTAAACAATATTGCTTTGCCTTCATTGTGATTGTGTTGATGTCATCAAGTTTGATTCAGATGGTATTTTGGCATGTAAGACTGACACCATAAAGGCGAAAATGACCTGTACCAGATAATAGCATAAGCATAAATTAGCCCATTCCTACCCAGCTTGATGTGTCAGATGACTTAAAGACACATTCTGATGTTAAAAGCATTTGATATCTTATTCTTACCTCGCCTAGACGAGAGACCACAAATGCCGCATGTTTGCTTCACTTTCAGGTTGGAAACCCACTTTCTGCATGAAACCCTGTTGAGTTTGTTCCGAAATCTTGCGAAACTGTTGACATTCTACTGATATTCATCACTGTTGGACCATCATTATTCCATTGCTTATTTTCACTCATGTTTCTCCTTCTCATTGCTTTAGGACTGCTAAATGTTATTTTCACTCATTTGCTAAGGAGTTTTCTTCACTTCTGGATAGATTGTTTCTTATATATTTTTTATAAATAACCTTAGACAAATAAATACTGTGGACAAATACATCAAAGAAAAAACAGTTGAATGATCCTTAGAAGTGGTATCTGCATACTTTGCCCACATAGCAATGGTTGGACTCTTTCTAAGTTTCATTGCCAAAACAATATAGAGGACCAAATGTCTTGCAGCCAGTCGAAATGAGATGTAAGTTGCTGGGCTAGAACCCGGAACTCTTGCATTTAATGTGATGAGGTGGACTAGATATCGATTTTTTTTTTTTTTTATTGCAGAAATCGGAAGTGCATTCATTTCTAAACAAGACAGTATCAGTCTTAACCTTGATTTATGTCAAATGGCCATGTCAGCAATTACCTCACTGAAGTCTGACAAAAATCAAGGTTTCAATCCTTAGAAGTGCATTCATTTCTAAACAAGACAGTATCGGTCTTAACCTTGATTTATAAATATTACTTCATTAAAATCGGAGTTTTTTTTTTTTTTTTTAGGTAGGCATGTAGATTTATGCATTCGACCATTCATTTGAACTCGATTTTCTCAGAATTTTGGTCATTGCTGAGGAGACCCCCTCTGTCTGTTTAAACTTCAATATCTCTGGCTAGAATAAAGCTAGCTCAAAAGTTTTTTCACCACCTGAAAGGGTATGAAATAAACTTTCACATGAAACCAAAAATCCCCATATGGTGAAAAATAGCCATACGTCTCGTTTTGACTGGCTGCAAGACAAATGGCCATGTCAGCAATTGCCTCACTGAAGACTGACAAAAGTCTGCGTGCTGAATGTTCAGCATATGACCCCAGAGAGTACATCAATCTGACGTACATGTATCAGTAGATACAGCATATTTCTCAATACAGACATCTTTTGTGTCTCATTGTTCTCATCCTTATCGATAAAAAAGGACAAAATCTACTCAGACTGCTTTTTGTTCGTGAACACAGAACGTGTTTTCATGAACCAATATTTCAGTCAGTTTGATCCAGACCATATTTTTTTTTATATGTATTTGTGATACTCTCAGTTTCAGCAGTAACTCTCAATTTATGTTAATAACATTTGTCACATACATACACTTTAGCAATCAGTATTTAGGCCTACTTATTATTATTATTATTGTTATTTTCTTTTTTGGTGTTGTTGTTGTCAGTTTCTTTATCTATCTCCTCTTTGCTGTCTTCCATTGTCCATATATATTTGCTGTTTGTCCATTCCACCAGCAGGGGCATCGGTTGGGGGGGGGGGGGTCTGTCCTGTATACTATCGTGTTTCTCACAATAATTTCATCTGTATTCATCTAATAATTTCTTGTTTCCTCCTCACTACTCATTTACTGTGCTAGAATAATTTTATAATAACAGTAACTGGGCAGTCATTATCAGTTATATAACGAAGAATTCTCGTTCTCCTCTTCCACCCCCTCC
>JBCAUA010000001.1:133649-145111 GCA_038406235.1 Peronia verruculata | reverse complement strand
TTTCGGGGGGGGGGGGGTATTTTTTTAAAAATAATTCCACAGATAAACAATGAACTGGAAACTTGAAGTTCAAAGAAATTGGGGGGGGGGGTGCAATAGGCGTACACTTCAGTCAGAAACTTGAAACTTGCGGTTGAAAGAGCAAAGAGCAAAGCACGACATATAGCGTGACGTATGACACGACATATTGCTTGCCATGACATGACATATGACATGGCCACGATATATGGCAAGATATGTGATATGACACATGACATGACACAAGTGGCATAACATATGACATAACATATGCCATTTCATATGACCTGACATCACATATGGCATGATATGACATGACACATGGTATGAATGGGGGAACATAGAGATGCTCCACAATGGCAGGGATGTTAAATCGAGTACTCATAGCGGAACTACGAGTACTTGCCACTTTTTTGAAGCGAATTACAGTAGTTAGCTACTTTTTTTTTTCAAAAAGTAGCGACTTGGTAGTTAGCTACAAAAAATGAGTAGTTAAGTACTCTTACTTCCGCTACTTATTATTATTATTATTATTATTTTTAATCAACACATTTTGGGGAAAAGAGAAAAGGAATGGCAAAAAAAAAAATAATTAATTAATTAATTAATAGATAGATAGATAGATAAATAAATAAATAGATAAATAAATAAATACATAAAAAATAGATACTCAGCGATTCTGCACAGGTGTCGAATAGAATCGCGAGCCAGATGACCACGTGGCTTAGGTGCACAAGGCTTGCCAACGTGGTATTCATGGAGCTGTGTATAATTGGCCGATACTACGTGGGTTATCGCTCACATAATCACTGATGTACACACAACACAATAGTGTTATGTTATTTTGTTTACCACGGTTGTGGACAGCTGAGATAACCACCACTACAGGAGGTTGAAAAGCTTATAAAAACCATAACCGTTATCCGCTCTTTCCTAAAGAGGGATTTGTGTAAAGGGAGATCATTAAACTTTTTCCTCCCTTTACCAGACGAAACGTATTGAGCAAGCAGTGTAAAGAGAAAAAGCTCCCTTTACTCCTTGCCATTCGAACGACTGATCGCCAAAAGATTTGATAAAATGATAACACTAAGAAGCAAACATTCTCTTTACATCATAAATTTTCTTGAAATGTTCATGACGTATGTTTCAAGCAAAGAGCGCAAAGGTGATTTTGTTTTCCTCTTTACACTGCTTGTTCAATCCCTATTTTGTCTGGTAAAGGGAAGTAATAGGACTGAGCACGACGATCTCCCATTATTTACCTGTTCAGCCTTTAAATACCAGGGAAACAAATATGTTTATACTCGCGTCCATGTAATTCATCTTCTTTTAGTTGTTATTTCATGTTGTATTGCAGAGAATGAAACAAAGTTTGCTCTGACGTCCTATAAAGGAGTCTTTATTACACGGTTATTTTTGCTCAATACTCTTTTAGCCCATCTCACGTTCGAGTGTAAATTGCCTGACAAATTCCGTGACTTCCTTTCTTAGCGGCTATTTGGCGTTCCGTTTCATTTTCCGAGTTACCTATGGATATTTTCAGCCCTGATAAATAGAAACTTTCGATGTAAAAACAAAAACAAAAAACTCAAAGGAATGAATTCTTCTTCATCACTTGCATACAATAATGAAGACATGATCACATTACATGAAAAACAGTGTGGGTTTTTGTTTTGCTTTGTTTGTTTTTTTTTTTTTCCCCGAGATATTTAGAACACATGCCAATAATTCTGTTAAAATGTCAAAATGTTTCTTTGTATTTCTTCCCCAAACTCGGGATACGATATTTCTTTGAGAAATTAAAAACATGAACCCATAGTCAACCAAAACATATGATAATCTTCTCTCCGTTTCTCCACAAAAGTCTAGGTACGAACGTCCTGTACATTGGGCCTCTTTGTCTGTGCATAAATAGTTATCTTCTCTGTTAGATACCAGATGGCTCTAGAAGACTTGTTTTCGGGGCGTGAATGCGAAAATTGCGCTTCTTTGGCATGTCTCGTCCATTTAAAATACACAATGAAATATTTGCTCATGAGAACAGTTTGTTTTCCTTATCCTGTGTTACCTACTGAAGGCCTACAAAGCACTAGATGATCTGAAAATAAATAGATAAATAAATGGTGAACTTCAAGTTACAGACGTCCTCCTCTTTCTTGTGAAGAAGTGTTTATGAAAACAAAAATGTATGTATTTATTTTGAAAAAGATTCTTTCATCCTCGATCACTGTTAAACAAAATTTTCTTCATTTTTCTATATCCTTCCAGGTTATGAAGGTATTTTAAAAAAAATAATTGGACAATTTCTAGCATTATTGTAGATGTGTGTTTACCTTTCATTCTCATTCATCAGTCTATAGTAGATTTGTTTCGTTTCTTTTATTCTTCCTCACACTATTGTAGAAATATAACCATTTTTTTCTTGTACGTTGATTCCCACCCTGTACGTCTCTTTTTTGTTTTAATCAAATCAAATATGTCACGTTTTTACATTCATCCTTGCATGGTTTATCAATGCAAGAAGTGTAGTTTGTGGATCACGTCTTGATTTTTTTTCCAGTTAAATTTGTCTCCCATGTTTGTGTGCGTGTGTGTGTGTGTTTTTTTTTTTTTTAATTTTTTATTTTTTTTTTTTTATTTTAGATCCACAAAGTTTGTAAAGTGATACTACATGTATTTTATATCTGACCATATTCCCATTTCGATGTCGTTCATTTGAGCAGGTTTATTCAGCCTGTTTCTGTAACTTTTTTCTCCTCTCGTTTTGATATGATATATCCGTGTGCGTTGAGAAGTATTGTAACAAATCCTATAAGCTTGTTTAAGCATGATATTATTTTTTATCAGAGAATGTTTCTGTGTGTTTTTACAGCATCGTGGTTAGGTTTGACGTCTATGAGTTAATGTTATAATTCCCGTAAACTGCTGAGAGAATGTTTGAGAGCTTCAATGTCTTTGAAACCATTTTTTGTCTGTGATTGAAAGGCCAGGCATGCTTAAAGCTGTTTCAATTGCTTGACACTTTTACAGTAAGCTCTGTCCACAATATGCAGAGGTCAGTGCCCGGTGAAAAAAAATACTGTAATCTTTACGTTCTGCGTCCTAAGATGGCTGTTGATTAGGATAAAAGAAATTGAAACTGGAGGGGTGGAAGGACAGATTATAAATTTAGAAACTGTGACAGCAAATTAGCAAATTTATCAGTTTGACGCGTCAAATTTCAGTAATCACATTACAATAAAATTATTTATGGCAGTGACAGGAAACGGGGTGAGAGAAATATTTTTTCCGGCTAAACTCTTGTCATATATATGGGAATTTCTATATCTGTGGCCAGATGGGAAACTCATCAGAAAGAAATGAGGCATAATATTAGAGATGTAAAGAAGAAAGGAGGTGGAAGAAAAGAAAAATGAAAGATTGGACGAGTATAAATGCGTCAAGGGCAAGAAGAAGATACGTCATAAGGGAGACAAACCTGTGGAAGAGACAGGAATGCATGACAATGGAAAATGTGATTTTTGTGTACAGTTTGTGTTGTTGTTGTTGTAGTTGTTGTATTGTTGTTAATGTAGTTGTTGGTGCTGTCTCTTCTTTTAAACAAAACGGATAGATCTTTGTTGTAGCATGTGTGTGCATGGGTAGAGCTCGGAGAAGACTGTCGTCACGTTCAGAGGGGTGTCCTCCGTTTTTGTCTGTTTTGTTACCATAAGGTCTTTGTTTGTTTACTGTCACCAAACATCACTTTATATAAAAAGTAATGCTACATTTTATTAAAGTATGAAATTTGAAGTTGCTACATTTTAATATAGTTTGAACTTTGGAGATGCTATATTTTATTATTATTAGAGTATGGAATTTGGTTATGCTACTACGCTTTATTAGAGTATGAAATTTGGAGATGCTACACGTTATCGTAGTATGAAATTTGGAGATGCTACGTTTCATTAAGTATGAAATATGGAGATGCTACGTTTTACTAAAGTATGAAATTTGGAGATGCTACGTTTTATTTAAGTATGAAATTTGGAGATGTTACATTTTATTGAATACGAAATTTGGAGATCACACGTATTGACTGAGAAACAAAATGGGTCAGATAGTAATTATGATTACAAAATTAGATCTCTAATTATGCCGAATATAGAATCAAAACTAGTCTAAAAAAAAGTTCAGATAGGGAGACAATGGACATGTGTTGCCCAGCCAAAGAACAAACTGCCGTGCAAATTACCCGGCTTCGAATGTTTCAAAGGATTTGCAAAACATCAGTGTCACATTACATCTTTGACAGAAATTTCTGTCTGACGTAAACAGTTATGGGAGCGGCAAACAACAACATCTACAACAAAAGGAATGACAAAGTAACGGGGAAAATATTTAAATGCCATCGGTCTCTAAAATTATGCATAAGTATCCTCTTTCTTCTAGGATATGAGTCGTGCCGCACGCAAATTCTTTCAAAATATAGAAACTTGTCTATTTTTCATCAGTACATAGCAATAATACAATAATATGTCTTGCGCTCAAGGCAAATGAGTTGATGTCGCGTTGGGTGATTTCAAGCTACAGTCGTTTCTATTTTCTGACTAAGGTAACTTTTTTTTTTTTTTTAACAGAACGAGATCTTTTTTTTTTTTTTTAACCTATTAAAAACAGTGATGATCATTTTCCGCCAATTGGCGGAAATCCTTTTTTTTTTTTTTTTCAGCCAGTTAGTTTCCTCTTTTTTCCTCAATAACAGTAGGCATCTCGACCCACCCTGCCTTCCTTCCAGTATGCCCCTCCCCCCCCCCCCCCCCCCCCAGCACTTGTTCAAATGTAAAATGAAACTTCTTTTAAATAGTTTGATATCAAAATAAGACGTTCTTTTTTATCAGATGGGCTTGCATATGGGTTAGAGAGGGTGAGGGCTGTTTTCTTACATGTTTTGAGTTGACGAAAAAAGTTCCTCTTCTTTGACAATTTTCTGTTATCATCACTGTAAAAAAGAAAAACATAGGTATATTTTGCTATCTGAGTCAGAAAATAGCTAAAAACGGCTGTTAAGTCGAGATCGCCCGCTGCGATTTCTAACTCATTTGCTCTGAGCGCAAGACATATGTTCAAATTCAGGTTTTCCAAGTCCCATTTTTTCTTCTCAAAAGACAGAATATGTCCCGGTCGCGGCTATTGTTGGTAGTTGATTTTCCGAGCGAGACTAAACAACAGCATCGGTACATAAAAACAACAACAAACAACAGCAACAAGCCACGAAAAAAAAAAAAAATCCAATTCCATTCTGGCTGAGCTTTTAGTCGTGGTCCGGCCAGCCTCGGCCGCCCGCTGGTAGATGTGAAGAACGGAGGATAGAGAGAGAGTAGAGAGATCGACTGAGGGAGAGCGGGAGACAGAGAAATGAGGGATTATCGATCATTTTTCCAGACTTTTCGGTTCATGTCGATTGTGGTCTTTCACTGTCCCTTTTATTTATTCGTTTATTTTTATTTTATTTATTTTTTAATTTATTTATTTATTTTTTTTTTCCCATTATGCTGCTGTTATTTCTCATTAGATTTAAATGTAAGGAATATATATTCAAAACTCCCCCCTCCCCCCCTTTTTTTTTTAATTCTTCAGACTTTAGCCTGGGGACAATTTAGCTTCTTTTTTTTTTTTTGATGATAAATACCTAGGGGTTTTTGTTGTTGTTGTTGTTGTTGTTGTCGTTACTGTTTTGTTGTTGTTGTTGTTGTTTATGTCTAGAAGCAATTTGTTCCTGCTTTTTCAGTACAGTAGTACATTGATTAGACAAGACCAGTGGCGATCTTTTCAGTTGATGACCTGCCATTGCAGGTAATCTGGATAAAAGGGGGAAGATTTCCTCGGTCTTTGTGGAGGATCGGCTTTCAGTAACGTGGAGGGATTAGAGAGGAAGTCGATGCCGGCTAGAGAAGTTAGCGAGTGGTAGAGCTCGCTCTGGTCCGGATGAACTATTTCTCTTTGCCCAGACGAAAAAAAAAAAAACAACCTTCATTGACTAAAGTTTCGACATGTTTTGGACGGTGAGAAAAGCATTGATTATTCTCATTCTGTAAGAAGTATAATCAAACTAGAAGAAAAAAAAAATAATAATTTGCGAATTTTTCAGTTTTTAAACTAGAAGATTGATGTTTTAGAATAATTCTAACTTGTTTGTTTGTTTTGTGTTGCGTATGTTTTTGTTGTTGTTGTTCCTCATTTTCTTGTTTTGTTTTTGTATTTGTTTTTAGGGCTTTACACCAGAGAGATCATGAACTGATAAAGGCACCCAATAAGGAAATCCTTAGGTGTGTAATCATCAGTGAAGCAGTTGAAATAAATTTGAGTTTCTGAAACATATTTACAGAAAAGATGGCACTGAAAGATTAGTTTTGACAGAAAAGGTGCTGGACAAATGAGACAGACCTCAACCAAATATGTTTTTCATTAAAATCTCGAATAGCTAATCTACCCACATGCCCGGTGTAGCGCAGAACAAGATTACCGTAATATGACCAGAGAGAGGAAAGAAAAGTATGATTCTTTGAAAGAGATATGTAAGTTTTTCAACAGGCCTTAATACCTCGCCATAATTAATTATGAGTATTCAGGTCAACCACAGCCATTTGATGAAATGCTGTGAATACAGTGTGGGCACGTTCATTCGTACATTGATTATACTCATATCGCAAGCACAAAGAAATAGGACAGAAAGATGAAAATAGAATGAAAAGAAAGAAAACGAAGCTCTTTATCCGAATCGTGATAAGACCCGCCACCGACAAGATAATGCTGCTGATGATGGTCTTTCAGGTTGATCATGTTATGTTTTATTACCTTCTATGATAAATCGTCATTTGCTGTCTTGTAATGATCTTCAGTAATGAAACGAGAGCCTCCTGTCTGTTTCAAAAGAGCGAAAAAGTATAGACCTATCATTCATTACCTTCCCTTCGATGTTTGGTGATCCCTAATTTTGTAATGTGGAGCAGCTGTATGATCCCAGATATGTAGCCTATTACAACATTGAGTTAAATCCTTAGTTTTTGTGAGGTTCTTATTCTTTACTTTTTACTTACTGGACTGTAGTTAAATAGATATCAAATGGTTTCAGAGTTGGCCGATTTGCTCCAGTGTGATACGTGCATTTGAGAAGAGTGTTGCGATTGACAGATCAATAGGGTGCCATGCGATCGTTGGCAGTGATTTTGCGAACATCATTAAATTGTCTCCATAGAATTGATAATCTAGAGAATGCCATTGTTAACAAGGGAAAATTTAAAGGGTTTCAGTTTGAAGGGGAGCTAGCAGTAAATTGAGACATGCGTCCTTCATCTTTCCTACTCTAAGTGAATCCTTGTTCACAGAAGACATGTCGAGACAATCTGGTAATGGAGAGAGAGAGAGAAAAAAAAAGTAGCATCAGGGGTACTTGTATGGTGTTAGTGAGAGATTGCAGAGAGTGGGAGGTATCAGAGGGAAGGGGAAGCTTTTTTTAAACATATTTTTAGAGAGAGCGGTGGTGAAGGGAAGGAACTGGGTAGATACAAATGAGACGAATGCCAAAGGCACCGCGCTAAGGACATCTCATTAGACCCAAAGAGGGAGCAGGAGGAGCCTTTTATGACGTGATCAGGTCTTGAAACTGGATAGCTACCACATCTCCAGTTTCACTCCCCATCCTCTAGGAGGACATTATGTAAAGCAGTTTCTCTGTGTTGTTTATGGGTTTTGTTTTTGTCATTGAGGCATTTTTTTCCCCCCTCAATCAACTGGGTTACTTCCCTTTGCCAAGTAAACAAGACATACTAGAACCATTGTAACGAAAAAAAAAAAAAAAGCCATTAAAAGTTTTTCTGGTTTAAAAAAAAAATAAAGAGCCATTATCTTATTTAAGAAAAAAAGAAAGAAATTATGGGGGAAAAAATACCGTGATAAAAAACAAAATATTTTCAGATTATGGTGATTTATTTCAGAATTTTTCTTTACCATGTCTCTGAGTAGTAAGACCAAAACTGCTCTCACCCCCCCCCCCAAACCCCCACCCCCACGCCCTTCTTGACAATGCTGGTTTAGGACTGGTGTACTTTCTGGGTACCATGGCTTATGGTTGAAACAACTCATTTTGCCAGTCCCTTTTGTTAAGATTGGTTTTCTGTCTGCTGTGGAAGCCTGGAAACAAAACAGACTGCTCTACTTTGCAACACAACCCTTAAAAAGCTCTACAGGTGGAGCTTGGACTAGACTTATGCCAGTATATAACACTGAACCTTACAATACCACACCCTCAGAAATCAAAGGCACTGCCAACAATTTTGTGTCAGTAGCATACATATTATAGAGTCTCTGTGAGGGCATTTTTGTATTCCCTACTTTAACTGTAGTTCCTGCAGTCAGTCAGTCAGTCTGTGTGTGCGTGCGTGTGTGTGTGTGTGCGTGCGTGCGTGCGCGGACTTGTTGTTGTTGTTGTTATTGTTGTTGTTGTTGTTGTTGTTGTTGTTGTTGTTGTTGTTGTTTTTGAAGAAAGATTATAGGATAGGAAATGATAGAATTTGAACGATTTCTGTTTGAATGTTTGTTTATAGACTATAATAAATATTTGAAAACAATTTTGTATCTGTCATACTCACTGTGCTGTAGAAATAGGAAATGCCTATGTCAGTATTGTAGCTGTTGTAGTTTTTTAACTTCCTTTTTTCTTACTAACCAACCAGTGCTATGATTCTGTTGAAATCACCAGGAATCTTTGTAGACAAGAGACACAATTATATCCATTGGTTTATTTCTGATGCAGTTTTTTTACTGCTTTCTGCTCTAAATCTCCCAAAATACTCCATAGATCGCCATCCAAATTATCATTTATCTATGAAAAATAGACATGAGAATGAAGAAAATGAGACGTTATATTAAGAGGCAACTGAAAAAGATAACAAAGCCAGTGCTTGTATACACAGTATAGTATAAGAAATAATCAGTTATTAGAAATAAGAGCCTTAGATACATTATTTGTATTGTCAAATCATTTGTCTCTATTTGAATCTGAGTGTAAAATATGATATATGAAATGTAATTGATGCACACTATACACTTTAACTATGCTTGCAGTGGTTGTTGCAATTTTCATACCATTCACCGAATCAATTTTACAGCTGCTGTAATTTAGATGTAAATTGGAGAGAATGCTAATTTTTTCATGGCTGTTTCATTTTAATCAGATTTGTATTTGTAACTTGCACTGCATACAGCTTTTTTTCTGAAGAAAAAAAAAAAAAAATCAAGGTCTCATCGCATTTCAAAATGCAGCGCATGTCATAGCAGTTTCTGTTGTTGTTTTTTGATTCTGTGTATTTTTCAGAAATATATCACACTATTTATCTGTATGTTCAAAAATTGTCACATGTAGTTGACATTGTGTTTCTTTATCTTAGTCTTGAGTTTAATTAATCACAAATCTTGGCTTCTTTTTCAGGGGGGACTTGAATATTTATTAAAATGGGCTTGTTGTATTTCATATCAGTATGCCTTCATATATAAATATATGTAAGGAAGTGTCATTGAAAGGTGGTATGGTAGAAACATGTGTTTTTTATTTATTTTGGCATTTAACGGCACACCAGCATGTTTACAGCTATATTGTGCCTAACACGGTGAGTACGTTAACGGGTCAAAATGCTAGTTATAGTAGGAATATGTAGTATATAATGCAGTGCGGACATTGCACTTACAAGTTATGAAAGGCATTTCAAAATGTGCATGTAAATTTGGATAATCAAAGATTGTACAGCAAAACTAAAAAAAGATGGACAAGAGTAAATGTGTGGCTTTCTGTGGGGATCGGGCATATCTGCCAAGTTGTGTGATATGGTAGTGATGTTGTAGTCTGTTGTGCAGACCAGCCTGGCATAAATAGCCCAGGATGGCTTTTGGCTTTGTTCTGTCGAATAAATCCTTCAGAAAGCCACTCAAGGAGTGAGCCTCTTGGGGTTTCTAGAGTCAGTAGAGACATTTAAACTATTGCATACTTTACTAGCATCAGAAAGTTACAGCACATGCAGATATCTCTGTTTGAAGTCAATGATTTGCATTTCTTTATTCACCTTGTCAGAAACCTGAACTAACTCCGCTATTTTTGTGATTTTTTTCCCCTGTGCAGAGCTTGGCAGCCAAAAGAAATGCAGGCGTCTCCTCCGCCATGGTGGCACGTCAGTCCTTGAATGATGAAGAACTGGTAGGTTCTGAGTGTGATATAACATCTTTGTGACAGACAACAGCATATGTCTGATTCGTTCAGAAATGAAACTAACACACTGTAGTATTCATGATGATGAGATTTGTCTGAATATCAGTCAGAATTCAAAATGACAGAATATTTTAATCAAATGTAGGCAAATTGGCTCACTCAAGAATCCAGGTAGGGAAGCAGTTTTTCTCCAAAATCTTAAAAACTATGCAGATGACTTGTACGACATTATGGCCCACAATGGGAGATCGTTTGGCAGATTATCAGCCCCTTCCAAAAGAGGGATTCGTGTAAGGGGAGATAATTTTGACCAGCTTCTTACTTCCCATTGCCAGATACGAAAGATGGGCAAGCAGTGTAAAGACGAAAAAAATCCCTATTTTTCATGTCATTCCAATGACTGATCACCAAAAAATTTGAAAAAACTTATGACAATCAGAAGTAAACAGTCCCTTTACATCATAGTTTTTTTGGGAATTTTTCATGGTCCAAGTTTTCAGCAAGGGGCACAAAAGTGATTTTTTTTCCTCTTTACACTACTTGTTCAATCCCTGTTTTGTCTGGTAAAGGGAAGTAATAGAGCTGAGCATAACGATCTCCCAGTGTGTGTAATTTCTGAGTATATCATTCACATAAGCAGTACAGAATTGAGACAGATTACTGAAGTCATAAGACACTTGAGTTTGAAATATTATGAGGTTGGTAAAATAGAATTTTAGTGTCCACAAAGTGCACAGATGTTCTGTTACATTATCATTGAATCCATCAGCGGTAACACAACAATCTTACAACAAACGAGTACATCCTCAGCAACTTATTAAAGCACAAAAGGACAGTCTTTCTAGGCAGTAGACATGGTACAGTCAACTAAGTAATCTAAAAGTTAACTCTTTTGATGTCTGACATCTTCAGAACCGTGTCTCTGTTGCATTAAAATCAGTGACTCTGTGTAGTAGGATGATAGCTTTCCATCTGGGATTTTGTACTGGAAACGGAGAAAGCTTGCTTTTGCTGTCAAAGACTAACTTTACCAAATCTTGAAGGGATTACATTTACACATATATATACTTATGGATATTTTGTTTCCAGGAAAAATATGATAATAATTTTATAAGGAAAAAATTTTCCATTTGTTATTCACTGTATCCACATTATAGCAAAAGCTCTTAATTGCAGGCTGGGGGGGGGGGGGGGGGGGGGGGGT
>JBCAUA010000001.1:118449-133639 GCA_038406235.1 Peronia verruculata | reverse complement strand
CCCCCCCCCCCCCCCCCCCCCCCCCCCCCCCCCCCCCCCCCCCCCCCCCCCCCCCCCCCCCCCCCCCATCATAAAATCAATAAGCCACAGTTTTTGGCAAGCCAAATTACTCCCTCAGCTAATTTTATGAGATCTGGACAAATATTGTGAAGAAGAAAAAAAATTACTTTCATTCCTTTCATTTGAGCTTTATCTCATAAGATAATTGCCTAAGTTAATTTTGGCTACTTTGAGAAAAATAGTACCATTTTGTCATAATGTCTCACGGCCAGTCATAATGAGAGGTAAGTTGCTGGGCTAGAACTGAGAAATCGGGCTTTGAATGTGATGAAGGGGGTCATAAGTTGAAAGTGCATTCATTTCTGAACAAGACAGTATATATATATATAATTATTTCATAAAATCAGGTTTTTTGAGAGCTAGTTATGTAGATTTATGTGTTAGACTGTTCAATTAAACTCAACTTTCACAGAATTTCTGTCACTTCTGCGGGTGCCTCCTCGTCTCTTTGAACTTCAATGTCTGAGGCTAGAATAAAGCTAGCTCAAAACTTATTTCACCACCTGAAAGGGTATGAAATACGCTTTCTAATAATACCAAAACCCCCATAGAGCAAAAAAAATCGACATGCGTCTTATTTTGACTGGCTGCATGACATATGATATCACATTTATTTTATTTCAAATCTTGCAAGGTTTTTTTTTTTATATATTAATTCAGCATTAGAAATAATGCTTTAAGAGCTTTGTAGAAAAATATTTTGTAGAACATATTTTGGCCCCAAAATGACTTAAGCAATTATTGTATAAGTGTGATAATACATGTATTACTATGTCAAACAAGGAACTGTGAAAAAATTAGCCTGAAAAGAAAAAAAGACATTTTCATTACATAGTAAAGTTTTCAGAATTTCTTACAAAATATATTTAAATAAAGAGAGCAAAACTGATATTTTTTTCTCATCTTTACACTGATAGCATCATACGGCATGTATGTGGGAAGTTAGTCTGTCTGACTGGAAAAGATTACTAATTTCATCTGCTTTGTCCCTAATTTGTAACCTGATGGACATCAAATGATGTTGGTGGAATCACCAGGCAACTTCAAAGGACCAAATTACAACTGATGTTATTTCAGAACTCGGTCAAAGTCTTGGTAATTGTGTGGTAAAAAAAAAAAAATTTCTCTTCACCAACAAGCCAGGAGTTCAATTATAGACCAGAAAAAAATGAGTTGGAAATAGTAACTATAGAGAACATGGAAGAAATCTGAGTGAACAAGTAGACTTTCTATGTGATTCTCTCTCGTTTTGTTTTGCTTTTAAAGACTAAGCTAAGCTGGCTATAGGAGACTGACATAGACATATGGATAGATTCAAATTTGTCAGGGAGATAGACAAGAAATATTAAGATTACTGTGGTTGATTGATAGCACATTCATGTTTAGCTTTTCCACAGAAGATTAGTTTTCGCAGGCCTAATTCTTTGCCATAGGGGCTGCTGAACAAACCTGTTAGAGAGAGAGAACTTTTCTTTTTTTTTTTTTTTGGTGCCATTTTTACTTAAAATGTGTATCATCAAAAAAATTATTTTAAAAATTAACAGTATAGAAATACATTTTTTTCATAAATACTAATTTTGTTAAGTTTTTTCTGTGATTGACCTTTCAACTGAAAAAGGAGAAAAACAATTTTTTGTTCATCTTTATGGCGTTTAGTCAACAGCCCATTTCTGGTAAAGGATAGTAATTGGGCTTTTGGAAAAGTCAGACTCTCCATTGTTTCCCCTTCACCTACACCATGACAATCGTCAGTGAAAATTACTTATCATAAGGGAGACCATGAACTGACCAGACAGATTGAGACATGAACCTGGTAATCTGATACAAAAGAGGAACATCTACATTTGATCCATGAGCTCAGAGGCTTGTATAACACTGTTACTGTTCTGGAAAAATAACAGAAATAAAACTTCACTAGACATCCATATTTCCGGGAAGAGATATATTCTGCAATGATTTATTATGATATACTAGTACACTGCTAGGTGCTAGGCAGAGTTTTGGGGGTGAATTTCTCAAAACATTCAGCTTTTCACTGATTACTTTCTAGGCCATATTATTTGATGGTCATGTGTTTGGAGGGGTATCTCGTGTAAAATCCATTTAATCCTATTTTATCTTATCCCTGCAAAGTCTCCAGAATAAATATGCCTGTCATATTACATGACAACAAACAAAACAAAAATGCAATCAAACACTGTCCGAGACTCAGGGACATTGGACTGTTATTTGAGCTCAGTCTCTTTTAATAGATGTGTTTCGACCAAGCAAACGGCTGGAAATCCCTGTCTAATCTTGGTAGGGCGGGGTACAAATACTCTGAAGTGTCCACGACTGTTGACAAAAAAAGCACATAAAAATGCACATGACCGGTGACATTTTTGTTCACAGAGCTTGTGGTGGAGCAGTAACAAACACCAGTGAGTGTTCTATAATTAGCAAGGGGGTACAAATGCTTCGCCAGGGATTTCCAGGTTTTTGCTTAGTGAAATATAAGCTTTTATCCCAAGAGAAGACAACCTAGATGTTTGTTATATGGCAAGCAATGTGGTCAAAGTGCCTAATGAACTGAATGAGTATATCCTATATGTAGTGCCACTGTACATATGTCGGTGTCCTCATGCTTGCTGTTTGAAATTGTATGGCAGAAAGGTAAATTGTTCCTACAACTTGCCCTCATTATTACTATTATTAAAGTGATTTGTTTCAGAGTCATTCTAGTCCTTTAGAGAAGCCATGTTTTTAAGACATTTATGTATCATGGCCATAATTGATTTCCTTCTCATGAGATCATAATATTTGTTTGTATATGATAGGGCAGGGTTACGTCAGTTTGAAAACAGTGGTCTATACTTGACTTTAAACAAGGATTTATCACTGAAGTTGTTAACAACTATGGTCAGCTGATGGGAATGAATGACTTGAATTAGCTCAATTATCATAATTACTATTTTCCATGGTTTTGTTCCAGAAAATGCATGTGTACAAGAAAACGCTTCAGGCCCTGATCTACCCCATCTCTTCAACAACTCCCCACAACTTTGTGGTATGGTCGGCCACCTCCCCTACCTACTGCTTTGAGTGTGAGGGTCTGTTGTGGGGGCTGGCAAGACAAGGGGTGCGCTGTACAGAGTGTGGGGTCAAATGTCATGAAAAGTGCAAAGATTTGCTCAATGCTGACTGCTTACAGAGTAAGTACTCAGAGCTCCTCAATGTGTAAAGTCAAAATGTGGTTGGACCAGGTAGAAAACGTCGAATGTCAAAGGGGGGTTTCATTGACAAAATCAGAATTTGACTTACAATGCATTTACAGGAATCAGCTTCGAATAGGAATATTTGCGTGGTTTTTTTTTACTCCTGTAAAGTACACTCATATTTTCTTTTCCTGTGACTCTAATAATTGTACATCAAAATTTATTTATCCAATTCATTTCAATCATTCGTATGAAGAATGTTAAGAGATGGTTACATTGAAAGATATATATCAAAGTTTGCCTATATCATTACATTGTTCACAACTGACTACTTACCAAATGTGTTAAAGGTAAAGCACAAGACATCAAGATAAGGTTTTACTTCATTGAAAGGTGTCTGTCAAATTCTGGTGCTTCATTTATTGAACAGCCATGTATCTATGCCTTAATTGTCTTGTCTGTTCAAATGTACCTAGTCATGGGATGGACTGGCCATGGAATTGACGGGAGCTTTTGGGAAAAACACACATGATGAATTTTCATTTTTGAGTGAAATATATGTCATTGAACGTGGCAGTTTGAATTGAGGATATTATTGAGCTTGCAAACTTCTAATTTTGTGCGTTTTTGTACAGCTGAGATAACCACCATGACAGGAGGTTGAAAAGCTTAACAAAACCATTACTGGGTAACTGCCAGGCATCTTAAGACAGTTGGGTTCAAATAAGGCTTGAAGAACAGTTGATATGTCCAGAAATGCTGAAAGTTTATTTTGGGAAAAACTAATGAATGTGTTTAAATGACGGTCACTCACCATGTGATGGATTTCTCTGCCCCAGACATGGGAACGTTCAGCATACAGGTATTGATGGATATAAGATTGACCATAAGAAAAAATTTCAGATAATAATTGAAACATAAAATACGTGGTGGTTGATTTCAAGATTTGTTCTGCCACTGTCTTTTTCCTTTCTGTTCATATCCATGATGTGAATTGAAATGCTGATTTCTCATTTTTTTTGTGTGTGCTCATTTCACAGGGGCAGCCGAGAAAAGCTCAAAGCATGGTGCTGAAGACAAGGCACACAACATCATCATGGCCATGAAGGAAAGGATGAAGATACGGGAGAAGAATAAGCCAGAGATATTTGAGATGATAAGGTGAGTCCTGTTTCTTGTCTTTTGATGGGAATTTTTTTTAATCTAACAGGTGTAACACAGCTGTTTCAGCTGGGGATAGTAAGGAAGATGCACAATTAAAAAAAAAAAAAAAATTTAGTTTTTATTTGCATGGAGAAGTATACAGATACAATAAATATGTTGAGATTACTGATGAACGCCATAACTGCTGAAAGATATAGATGCACGTAAATGAGGATATTTAATTTTACACAACTAGCGTCAGGACAAAAGATACAAAATATATAATTCATGATAATTGATCCTTAGCTTGCTTTGGCCTTCACAGACATGGCATATTTATAGGCTATACTATGCCCCAGTGCTAGCCATTAACGTGCATCTAGGTAATCTGTGTAACAGGTAGCAGAGGCATCCTGTATGAAATCTAAAGAATGGACAGCTGAAAGCCACACCTCACAGAATCATGAATTTGAAAGGCTGAGATAAATTTGATAATTCAGTAGAGATTTATGACATAATCCAGTAGAGATTTATGACATAATCCAATAGAGATTTATGACATAATCCAGTAGAGATTTATGACACAGGAAGTCAGGATGTTGTATGAACGGGGCTGGTTTCTTTAATGTAATGTAACTATATTACAACCTGTCTTTCATAGTATGGGTGATATGATGAATTGTCTCAGTGCAAAGTCTGACACCTCTAATTTTGACCAGTAATTACCAACTGCAGTACATGATTAATCAATTTCAGTTTGTTTCTATCCAGTTTTGTGGGGAAACCTTGTATACAAAAATATTTCTCAGCTAAATAAACATCAATAAATGCATGGGTTTGAAATGGAAAAGGTTTTGGGTCTGAAGAGTCTGAGTAGTAATCAAGTAGTCACGTTACTGAGTGTAGTTGTAATTGTAGTATGGACAGGTGTTTGTACAAAGATGAGTATCTGGAGTAGACTGAAGAAAAAGTAAATGCCACCTACATATGTACATATACATTGAATGACAACCAGTTTTGACTGTGGAGATGGTGAAAATAAGAATGATCTGTTTTACTCACTGAGCTGTTTGTTTGCTGATCAGACAAGTATTCAGAATGGGCAAATAATGTATCTTCCATTTAGATTTGACAAACGCACAGATAAAGTTATGTGACGTAGGAGAATCTTTAGTATTGGAGAGTCTGATTATTTGTGTAATCATCTTGAGTGTGGGAGAATCTTCTTGTGTACAAAATATTTCTCAGCTAAATAAACTTGAAATACATGGATTTGAAATGAAAAAGCTTTTGGGTCTGGAAAGTCTGAGTAATGATCAAGTAGTCACGTAACTCAGTAATTGTAAAGCTGCTGTTTATAGTTGCTCACACAAGTATTTGACATTGACGAGTTTTTAAACTCTCACCCAGGTACATATCATTACATTAGAATGAAACTGAACAAGTTTATACATTTTACAAATGTGGATTATCAGAATGATCAGTTTAATTCATTATTACGTGAATGATCTACTTAACTCCGCTATACTGTTCATTTGCTGCTCAGACAAGTATTTGGAGTAGACAAAAAGTCTCACTCCGGACACTTGAAGGCTGTCAAGCAAAGTGTGCTGGATGGCACCTCCAAATGGTCAGCTAAAATAGCTATAACTGGTAAGATTGAGTGTATCCAGGCAAACTGCACTACGTGAGCACCTGCAGTATTTGATATTGTGATTTATGAATGTGACTTGTTTTTTTTTCTTCTTGTCAGCTTCCATGAGTTTGCACTGCCTTTCAGAGCACCATTCGATTGTTGTTTCTTCTTGTGTTAGCTTTCAGTGTTGTGTGCCCCTAATGAGTTTTTTTTATTTGAACTGCTGAAATGTGAGGTGAAAAGCTGTGAAAATGATTTAAGAGAGAGGATCTTCATTCAACTGCAAGCTCAATCCAAGCTTTCAGGACCCAATTCACTTATCTAATTTGATCGCTGTCAACAAATTTTCAAATGATCTCAACTTTAGCCCTCATCAGCGTATTTGCCCCATTTTCTATTTTTGTATCAAGGATTATTCCTAGCAACAACTGTATGATTGAAATGCAATGACATTAGAGATGAGAGTAAAAGACTTAGATGATAGAGAAAAATCATCAGTTGTCATCAAGAGAGACAGTTAAAGTTGACCATCTGTGACTTGCACTTCTCCAAGTTGCAGATTTTTGTTTTAATCATTGACCTGACTGCCATTAACCTACTACCTATTTGGCACATTGATGAAGCCGGGAAGCATATAATGTAAAAAATTCACAAGTCACAAACACTTCCATTTTTCTTTCTTTTTTTTTTTTTTTGGTTTTCTTGAGACACAAATTTTTCTTCTGCCGTTCTAAAGCTGGGAAGAATATACTGTAAGAAATTCACAAGTCACAAACTCTTTCAGTTTCTTTTCTTTTTTTTTTTTTGTCACAGAAATTTTCTTTCTGTCATTTACGATAATGACTGTGCACAATTTTCCTAATGAAATATGCACACCACTGAAATGAAAATCTTCACTTTTATGCACACACTGGTCTCACAGATAAATGAAGTAAATTATTTACTATGTCAAATACAAAAAATTAAAAACTGTAACAATTGGAAGGCCATTTGTTTTCTCCATTATCTGATATTCCAGGCAAAACATAAATGAATGATGAAAACATAGTTACAAACATTTGTGTTTTTAGTATTACTCTTTGATTCAGAGTGTAAGATGCATGTAGCTGAACTTGATCTTTTTTTTTTTCAAATGTTATGGCATAAATTGAGATTTAAATAATGATCCTATAGCATTTTCAAAGACTCTTGACTACATCTTGCATGTTCCACTTTGAGTCAAGTTATCAGCATGATATGTGTATACTGAATTCTGTCCATTGTCCAAACAGTTTATTCTGCTGATGAAAATATATTTTTTAGTTGTTTTTAATGTATTGTTTCCATTCTTCAATCATTACATTCTTGTGTTCTCTAGCTAGAAAGTTTTAATTACAGTGTTTAGTTTCACCAGTTTCTAGTCTCAAGTTTATTTTTTGCTCTTTATTGTTATACCTCTTCAGATGTGTTGATGTTTTCTTTTTTTTTCCTATTCCTTCTTTTCCTGTCATTTTTCTGTAAATAAATAACATGTTGTGTTTTATATTTGGTGATTTATTTCTTTATGTGGTAGTGTTAGATTACATGTTAGCTAGCCCACATCTAAGCTAGCTCACATATTATTATTTGTTGTGGTGCGAAGCTTTGCCCCTCACTCGATGTTGTACATGGTGGTTTGTGTCGCTTTGTGTTTTCACCAGGCGTGTGTTTGGGGTGGACTCCATGTCCCACCACGGTCACTTGAAGGCTGCACAGCAGATGGTGCTGGACGGCACCTCGAAGTGGTCAGCCCGTATCTGCATCCAAGGTAGATCTAGCGCCAAGCAGCTGCAATATATCAGACCTATTTAACACTTTATATAACAATATATCAATAGAACTGATATCAGGCTTTCCCAAAGGACTCTCCAGGATTATTGATCATGGATAGAATTAAGGCATTCAGCTCTCTTTTTGTTTGTCCTTGAGGATCAGATCACACAACTTCTTCAGATGTTCAGTTGAAATAACACAACTCGCAGCCAGTGAAAATGAGATGTGAGTCGCCAGGCTAGATCTGAGAAATCAGGCTTTGAATGTCAAGATGAAGGGTCAGACATCAATTTTTTTTTTTTTTATCGCAGAAATTGAAAGTGCATTTATTTCTTAACAAGACAGTATCAATCTTACTCTCCATTTATAAATATTAGTTTATTAAAATCAGAGTTTTGTGAGGTAGGCATGTAGATATCTGTTATATCCGTTCATTTAAGCTCAATTTTCTAGGAATTTCGGTCATTAGTTGGTAACAGAAGTTAACTTTGAACAAAAACATCTCAGCACAGAGGAGACTTAGCTAAATAATTTTTCACCAAGTAATTATACTCATTTTGCTTCCTTTTAACATGATACTATGATTCTCTTGATGAAAAAGGTACCATGTGACTCACTTCATCCATTGTAAGTCATAGGTACCCTTCAGATGATAAGATTATAAAAAAAGATAAAATAGTCAAAGACAGTGGTACCTTAATGACCACATGGGCATGTCCTAACATATAGTGAGATAGAAATTATATGAGGGGTCCACTTGCAAAACCGGCTGTCACTTTTTGGTCAAAATTGAGTTATACTCTAGGCTCTTATTTGGAGTCCTTTTTTGTGTCCCATGAAAATATCCTGGCAATCAGAGCCTTTTAAGTCATTAAAATTAGCATTAAGGCAAAAAAGGAAACACTTATATTAAGCCATAGAAACCAGGTTATAAAAGTCCATTTTTCACAAAACAAACCTTAGAGTGGGAGGAAAACTTCTCGGGTGGAGCGAGACAGGTGACGGTCTTCAGAGGAAGAGTGGGTTCTTTCATCAGATGTTTCGGCCTTTAACATCCCAACATCTTCTAGAACCCTGGCCACATCGGAGTCATGACTAATGCTTAGATGACTAAGCACAGCTTGCAAGTGGACTCCTCATATGTCCACAAGGACACTATTTTGTTTGTGTAAAACATCACCACAGACACCAAAGGACACATCAGTCATTCAGAGCAAGTTTATTCATTGAGAGCAGAACATATTATGCCATCAAAAATGCATCAAAAGATGTCAGATGGCCAGGTATGGCCCCATCAATAGGATCTAATTCATTTCATTGTCAGTGAATTTATGAAAGTTTTATGCCTGGAATAGAATCATCAATGCTATAACTCACACTGATATAAATCCCATGCTAGTTTTTTAGGTTTATGAGCATGAACATCTCACTTAATATTTAAATAACATTTTAGTATGCAAGTTAAAAGAGTTGAAAATAATTTCCTCTCTCAGGCACATTGCAATTGCCTCTTCCAATGTCATTGATTTCAAAATAATGGGAGATCATTTTGTAGATTATCTGCCCCAAAAGAGGGACTAGTGTAAGGGGAGATAATTTAGACCAACCCTTTTACTTCCCTTTGCCAACTAAAAGAGATGTTTAGCAAGCAGTGCAAAGAAAAAAAAAATCCCTTAACTTCTTGTCATTCGAAAGACAAATCGCTAAAAAAATTTTTAAAATTATAGCTGTAAGAAAAAAATATTCTCTTTACATCATAATTTTTTTCGAATTTTTCCTGGTGTCCATTTTTTTCTTCTTTACATTGTTTGTTCAATCCCTCTTTTGTCCAGTAAAGGGAAATAATAGGAATGAGCACAACGATCTCCCATTCATTCTTTACATATAATCCTGAAGTTGTGACAAACAACTCATAAATTTGCTTGCTTAAATTATTGAATATTCTTGATAGCCACTAAGCTGGAATGCTGCTGGGGAAATTGCAATCAAAATTAACAGCCGCAAGGAGAAACAAAGTTAGAACAAATATGAAAAAGGAAAAAAAAAACATTAATTAAAACCAGCTGCTGAGTTCTGTTTAATGACTATTTGAAAGAAAGAAAGAAAGAAAGAAAGAAAGAAAGAAAGAAAGAAAGAAAGAGAGAGAGAGAGAGAGAGAATAAATAATGAAATATAGATCTCCACAGAAAAAGAGAACATTTCAGGATAATTTGTAAACGATTTCAAGGCCGTGCCATTTCAGTTATCATGTCCAGAGTATAGACTAGTGGTTGTAATTTTTTTTTCCATGTGTTATGTTGTTCTGAACAAAAATCATTTGTGCTATATAGAAACTTCTTTGTCTGATCTGTTGTTAGACTTAAATGTTTCATTGATCAAAATTTTTATCCTTTTTCCATCTTATAGGTATAAAGGCAGATCATTACTATTTTTCTCTATTCTGTTCCTTTGAAAGTCCATAGTGATTTTTTTGGGTGACAATTTCAAACTGCCTTAACACAGAAATATCTATTCTTTCTCGTAGTTATAATGTGTCATTCATATGTTATTCAGAGAGCCATCAAGCTTCAGACAATTTCTGGAAATATTTGATAGCCTCAACATTTCTCTGATACTAGAAGTAAAGCCTCAGCCTCTTTGGGAGATTTTTTAAAAAATATATAGTCCTGCGACTTAAAGTGTATTGGCAAAGCGTGCCCACCTCTTAGTTGATATTTTAGTAGGTCAAACTGATTGAATTTTACTCAAAGAAAAACATGTTTTGAATGTGTCATGCCATAGAATGTACAATTCAGATCAAGCAGCCTCGTGAGTTTATTATTCAAATATTACTGCATTTGTAGAATAACGTCAAAGATAATAAGCTTTTTTCGGGTTTATGTACATAGAAACACAGATCCATATGCAACAATGTTATGTGCCAAATTTCAGATGGATCCATTCAGCAGTTTTTGAGTCTGTAAGCCTATTGTGGGTTTTCTTGCAATTTTATGGTATAGAAAACTGATTTTGCTAATTTAGATTTTCCAAGTTTCTTTATTTCGTTGCACCATGGCCACTGTTTTAGCCTGTTACTTTATTGAAAATAGAAAATGTGCATCATGAGTTACTTGTCTCATTCTGACTGACTTTGATACCTTGATCATAAAATTTCTAATTAGTTATGTCATCAGAAACTATCCATCAAGGTTTAATTGTCTCAGTAACAATTTCCAGAAACAACGTTAACTTACTTTAGTTTGTGATTGATTGATTATTACATTTAAAAAAAAAAGAAAAGAAAATCTAAGTCCATTTAAGTGTTTTATTAAGTATAGATTATGGACAAAACTCTGAGAAAGTGATTGTTCAGGTACCCACTATTAAAATGAGTAATTTATCTAGGCTGATCTCAGTGAAAACGCAATACGTTTCTTTTTTTCTTCATGTTGTTTTATAGAGAATGTTTTGTAGACAGAATTTATTTTAAAAAAAAAAAAATGTGCACAGAGGTCTTATATAATAAATATTCAACAAGCTAAGGAGAAAAGGTTAAAATGCTAATACATTATTCTTTTGGTAGAACGAGGTTCCTTTCATAATACAAAAGACTCTGGAAAGATAATATCTCTCAATAGGTTTTCTTTAATGACTATATGTCTTGCACCTAGAGCAAATGAGTTGGAAATCGCTCGGGGTGATCACGGGTTATGGCTGTTTTTAACTATTTTCCAACTCAGAAACCAAAGTTTTCTTTTCAGGTTGGAAAAGGTTGAATTTTCTTATTGTGGAAAACAAATAAAAAGTTTTGGTATCTCAGTGAGAAAAATAGATAAAAACAGCTGTAACTTGAAATCTACCTGATCGACTTCCAACTCATTTGCCCTGGGTGGGGAAGGCATGTGGCCAAATGTAAACTTTGTGAGATAGTACTTGTTTTACTGTAGCATGGATTTTTGTAGACAATGAATGTTGACAACAAAAGAGGAAAACAATGAAACAAGTGCTGAGTTATTGATTTGTGCTGTGATCCTCCAGTGATATCAGCCCAGGGTCTGACAGGTAAAGACAAGACTGGCACCAGTGATCCCTATGTGACAGTACAGGTGGGCAAAGTAAAAAAGAGAACCAAGACAGTGCCTCAAGACCTCAATCCAGAATGGAATGAAAAATTTTACTTGTAAGTACCTATTTATGCTTGAAAGAAAAAAAAAATATGTCAAAGATAGAAAAAGGACTGATATACGTAGAATTTTACTTGTAGGTACCTACTTATGCTTGACAGTAAAAACAACTATGCCATAGATACGAAAAGGGCTGACATGTGTAGAATTTGCACATGTCGTGACTGATTTGATTTGGGGAACTTCGATGGTTCTTTGAGTAAGCATTGGCAAAAAGAAATGTGTTATAAAGCTCTGAAAGAAGATAAGAATGATCTCGATCGTGATAGACCACCATATTACCAAAATTATTTATCATGTTGTTTTAGCAAGTGCAAGTGCTTGCAGACATTGGGTTTGACCAAAACCCCTCCTGATCCAATCAGAAAAGTTGTCCATCCATTTTCTTATAACCCCAGAGCCTTTGATTAAAACATGAGTTTGTGTCTCACTGGTAGACAAAGTCTAAGAGATGTCTAAGAGATTAATTCTCCAAGAGAATTAATGACATTTCCAGTCCTCTGCACAACTTCCTGAGCGAGGCTGTGTCAGTGTCAGGTAGGAGAGGAGACTGTCTTAGTTAACTGTAAGACACTTGGACAGTCACCAAATACTCATCATCTTAACTGATTCCTTTGTCTCTTCTCTCGCTTTATGTCTGTCTTGTGACAAACTCATCAATCATTTATGGATACTTGTAAGTCAGTTGACCCATCATACTGTATGGCCGTTGTAGCCTTTGTCTGTGAATGTTTCTCATAGTTGATCTTATTTCTTTTTCTTGTGCTTCCATTTCACTTGCCCACCTATAGCAAATTGGTCTTGTATCCTTCATTACAGCTGTCCACAGGGCTCATTTTTCAGTTGGTTTCCCCTTATTGTCAGCGCCTCTAGAACAAGATCTCTATGTGAGCTCCATATCTGACAATGCAGTCTTATGGAATGGTCTCAGGACAAAAGCTATATGAGATTTTCATGTGAATGGAGAAAATATCATGCAACAAAACCTACAAAAAAAAATATTTGCTTTATCTTGTTTCTTCACAGTCATCGTAAAAATTAGAATGTGAACCTCGCCTACATTTGCTGTTGGAACAGATAAGAGTTTGTATCATATGTAAATGAGAAATAGTTCAGGCTATACCCAGTTAGCATTTAATATAATTGCACTTTTGCTAACCTGTCATAACTTTGCACATTTTGTTTATTTCTGTAGTGAGTGCCACAATTCATCAGACAGAATCAAGGTCCGAGTCTGGTAGGTTTTTTTTGTTTATTTTCCAATCGTTTAGTGTTATTTTTACAATTCCTGTTGAAAAACAAAGAAAGACGTGTTTGCCATTTACTTTGGGAATAATCATTTGGTTTCAAAATGTATGGAAAGAAAAGGAAAATCTCAGGTATTTGTTTGCCAGCCTACCTTCACACTATAAGCTCTGAAGAATTTTTTAAAAGTTTTCTTAAATGAATAAATTTCCAAGATGTGAGCAATTTGAAATAATAGCATCTCCGAGTCAGCCATCTCAGACACTCTGGAAGACCATCACCAATTAATGGAAAAGAAAAATCATAACAGAAATATTCAACATGTCAGATGTTTGAAGTATTAATCATACACATTCAGTTTGCTATTTCTAGTGATATGGAAGAACATATGTGGTTCAGATAGAAGAGAAGTTATTACAGAAATGCCATTGTTGTTTTCTGTGTCGCATACCAAGGCATCCAAAAAAAGAAGATGTTAACATTAAAGTGAACTGAGACATCCATTCAGTTGTATTTGATGAGGTATTGATCGTGTACATTTCCGATCTCTTCAGGGATGAGGACAATGACTTGAAGTCCAAGCTACGACAAAAGTTGACCAGAGAGTCAGATGACTTTTTAGGTCAGACTATTATTGAAGTGAGAACTCTGTCAGGAGAGATGGACGTATGGTACAGTTTAGGTAAGTACATGTACTTTAGCCAGCCTTTCACTCAAGGAACTAAATCTTGATAAGCTTTGTCTCCCTGTGTATTTCTCATCACTTTATAGGTCGATATTTCAAAACAGAAAATATGTCTTGTCTTGCATCCAAGGCAAATGAGTCGAAAGTCGCGCCAGGCAATTTCAACTTACTGCCACTTTTAGCTATTTTCCAACTGAGATGTCAAATTTTTTAATTTGTTTTCCACAAAACAAAAATTTAACCTTTTTAAATCTGAAAAAAAAAATAAAAATTTGCCTGGGGCCCATGACATATGAAATTCTTGGCCTACATAATCACAGGCTTCGTATGACTTAGTGTGATTAAATTAATCTATGTTTTCCAGCAAATACCTGGAGCTGTTGTTATTCTGTTTCAATCTACCTAGTCATTTACCATTACCAGTCATAAAATAAAATCTTTCATGGAGCTTGTGTCACAAATAGAGCTGTAAAATTTGTTTTAGTACAGGAGGTTGGCTTTTATGAACTCATGGGCCATGTTTATATGTATGGGTAAAGCACTTTATCTGTTATACATCTAAAGAGGGTATGTTTAGTTCATGGTGAGGGTGATAATCTTGAAATGATGAAATCACATCATTGGAAATAGCAGTGTGCTTTATGAGCAGTTTTAATCACCATAATGAATGAAGGCGGATCTTGTATTGTGATTCTTGCAGATATTTTGTTTGTCAGAAAGGTTATCGGTGTCATTACCATCATTTGGCACAGATATGGACAGCCATCTGATTGTGAAATGAAATTTTAATTAACACAAAATGTCCCAGCATTAGGGTGATTTCTTTTTTCTAAATTACGTCTCTAATAAGGACAGAGATTCATTGAAATTGAGGCAGTTCACTCATTTTCAGGGATCTCAAAAAAAAAATCAAATACAATACTCTAGTTTGACAAAGAGAAAGTGACATTAACTTACATTTAACACATTACTGGGTTGTGTGTATATAATATACTAGCTGGGTACCCCACAGCCTCCGTGGGAGTTCTTTAAAATATAATTATAGTCCTGCGACTTAAATTTTTTGGCCAGCATGCGCACCTCGATGCAGATCTTTTGTTTCATTAAACTGAATATAACTCAAAGAAATGGTGTTTTCAACGTGTCATGGAAGTGATGGCGGACAAAATGAGTGATATTTCGGCATTAAAATAATAAATTAAAACAGCTCTGTAAATTCAATCAAAATAAAGAGTAGCCTATAACACAGTTGGGTACCAGTTGCCCACGTCTG
>JBCAUA010000001.1:88224-107023 GCA_038406235.1 Peronia verruculata | reverse complement strand
AAACAGTTGCTAAACACAACTCATCAATTTTCTCAAAATGTGAAAAATGGAGACAGGGCAACAGAGAACTGAGCTCAGGATATGTTACTTTGGAAGTGAACAAGAACATTGAAAGAATAAAAGAGTTACAAATATGATGATTCACAAAAATTGTTGACAGTCTTAACCATTTTGAAATGAACTGAATAAAGTTCCACTTTCCAAGCTTATTATCTCTCACTGAAATCAGAATAACTTTACATTTTTTCATTTTCCTTTCTCGTCCATAAATGTATCACTTTTAATTTTTTTTATTTTTTTTTAATATATTTATATGTAATAGAATACAAGTTTTTAACATATTCTGATGTAATCCATTCAGAAAGCTGTTATTTAGAAAAGAAATAGGAAAGAAGATTCGGAAATGTAACTTGATCATTAATCATAAAAAGGGATGGAATTGAAGACACAGTTTCATCATCCAGAAATAGATTGTTTAAAATACATTTTTCCAAAGCAGTTTTTCTTAAGATCGCATTTCTCTGTAGGAGGTATTGATTATAATATAAACTGTTCTTGCCATCCTCACCGTGATTCTCAGCTTTTTTCTTGTAACATATGATAGTGAATGAGATTGTTTCGTAAAGGAAAAGATACAATACATTTCCAGAAGTTAACACTTGCACTCCCCTATCTCATTTCTCTCATTTCTATATTTATTCCTCTCTGTGTTTGTAGATTCCCTTTTTGACATGTCTCATATTTGTGTTTTGCTGGGGGGTTTTTGTCAAAAAAGTTATGCATCAAAATTACAGATTTCGTACATTGTCTTTCAGAAATTGATCTATACTTGAATTTAGAACAGTATAGGTTTTGCCATTTATATAGAAGAAGTTGATTAGATAAATAAAAGCGTTTTCTTTTTTTCCATGAAAAGAAGAGTTTACCTATAATGTGAGAGACAGGTCATTATATTTCTTTCTTTGAAATGGTAAGATTTATTTCATAAAGACATTGCATCTGGATATATTTATAGTTATTCTAAGTTAGAAGGAAATAAAGCAATTTTTTCATCAAGCCATTTATCCATTGCATAAATACCATTGCAGTCATACTGAATTTTTTTTTTCACCCAAAGAATTGATCAGGAATAATCAGCACAAATTCTTTTGAGACAAATTAAATGAAATGTGCCGATTCTCCATTTGAAAATGTCAGAACTTCTAAGAAATCTATAAAATAAATTAGATTGTTAATGTAAGGGAAACCATGTTTCAGGTTAAAATTTTAGGCAGACTGTCTGTTGAGATATTTGCACACTATGAAATGCCTTAGTAAGTGTTGGAAATTGTGTAGTTATTTATTCTAAGTTTCAAGAATTAAATTGCTTGTGCTTAATTTCCTCACAGGCTTCTATACTGATGTTGTGTGCTATAACATAATTGTCTTGAACATGAATTTTGTTGGGAACATTTGATCGCACTTAATACATCGAAATATCTAATTCTACACTTATATTTTCAACTTATAACCTTTAAAAATATTACCTGTATTTATCATTACATAACTATGAAGAAATGAAATCTTGAAGAAGGCAGATTATCTTTTTTTTTTTTTTAATTGCTTGTATTTTTTCTGGCATGGTTATATTTTCCAGCATGAAACTCATTTGCATGCACCAAACACTCACTGTTATTCATTCTTTCTATTTAGGAAATTCAAAGCATCATGAAGGATATAACTTTTCACCAGTGTAGAATATGATAGATTAAATTGTTGGAAGTTATGAGAGAAAAAATTGTGATATACAGTCATTATATATTGTGTCGTCTTCATCATTTCACCAGGACATGTCCAAAGAGGCGGAAAAGAATCTCAGTCCCAAACAGTGTGCGGTGCTGGACATGGCACTGGACACAATCAAGCAGTACTTCCATGCTGGTGGCCAGGTAAGATAACAGACAGTATGGCTTATGTAATAAATATTAGGTAATAGGAGATCGTTGTGCTCAGTCCTATTACTTCCCTTTACCAGACAAAAGAGGGACTAAACAAGTAGTGTAAAGTGGGAAAAAAATCTCTTTTGCGCCCTGTGCTTGAAACATACACAGTAGATAATTTTTACAAAAATTATGATGTAAAGAGAATGTTTTCTTCTTATTGTTATAATTTTATCAAAATTTTTGGCTATCAATCTTTCAAATGACCAGAAGTCAAGGGATTTTTCTTCTTTACAGTGCTTGCTCAATACCTCTTTTGTCTGGCAAAGGGAAGTGATAGCGTTGGTCAAAATGATCTCCCCTTACACAAGTCCCTCTTTTGGAAGGGGCAGATAATCTCCGAAATGATCTCCCATTTCCAGTTTGTTAAGACAGCTACTCTTATCTTAAATGGCCTTGAAAACAAGTCATTGTTGCTGCTATTTTTGCCAGCTGTTGTCATTTTCAGACAGTGAATAGAAAAGCAGCTGCGCGTTGTGAAGTAAATCACTCAGATCGTGAAAAGAAATTTGACACATGTAGCCAACCATTTTTTTCTAATTGTAGACATTTGTTTAAAGTTATTTTTGTTTCTGGTATTAATTTGAGGCTGAGACAAAAAAGGCCATGACTGAATTGGCACAAAAAAGAAAAAATATTATGAAGGGAAAGAACAAAGAGATCATTTGTAGGGGTCTGTGTTTCACTAAGGATTCAAATATTGATGATGATGATGATGATGATGATGATAATGATGAAAATAATTTTCATTTCTGGGCACAGGGTCTGAAGAAGACATTCCTGGACAAGAGCCCAGAGTTACAGTCCCTGAGATACGCCCTCAGTCTCTACACCCAGACCACGGACACACTCATCAAAACGTTCGTCAACACACAGACACAGCAAGGTAGGAAATGTCTCTGGAATATCTGCAGTCTGAAGTGTATTTTTCTTCCACAGGAAAAACTTTGAGAATGGTTCTATTAAAGAGTTTGTCAAAAATGAAATACATATTCAGTGTCTATTATTACTTCATTTCTAATCCTGATTATTATTATTGTTTTTATTATCATTTTACAAAAAATATCTTAAAATTAACATGACTGTCCACCGGCAACTAATCAAATACATAAAAAAAAGTGTAAAAACAATATGAAGAATTTTGAATTGAGTTAATAAAAGAAACTAATACCGCTAGCCAAATTTTCTTTGTCGGGACAATAGTGTTTTTATCATCATGACGAGCTCAAATGGTGGCAAGCGCTCTCGCGGGGCCCCGAAGAAGCACCTCAAAGACAATCTGAAAGCTTCACTCAAGACCTTTGACATTTGATCTGACTCTTGGGAAACACACAGCTTTGCACAGAAGTGAATGGCGTGCTGTCGTCCAGAAAAGTGCCAAAAGCTGTGAGGCCAGCATGACAAATGAACCACACTGTCAGCAAATCTTCCGAGCTAGAATCGGCTGACCAGTCACCTACGCACCCACAAACCAAGAGACCCCCAGCCCCCAAGAAGGAGATGGCAAAGATGGTCCTCGTCACTGCGACAGATGAACACAGAAGAGACAGAGTTTGTGACACATTTCCCAAGGCAGATTTCCACTAGTCATTCAATATCTGTCTATTGGATTGCATCTTCTTTTGTTCCAGCTTTAAATTGGAAGAATATTTTGGATTCAAGGTTTTCTATCATATCTGACATGTTTTCATTTGCTGACAGTCATTGGTTATGGGTTTCGTTTCCATATCAAACAAAACTTTAGCATGGATACACAAGATTCACTGTTTCCCTCTTCATGGCTTTGTTCAACAAAAGTGTTGGTCACATGCTGAAGCAACAATCTACATTTTGATTTTGTATTTTATAGCCTTTTGATGTATGGCAAGTTGTATTTTGTAACATATTTTGTCATAAAAGGAATAGGACTGTCATACTTTACAGCTCATATATTTTCTACCAGAAATAAGGGCACACTTTTTATTTTTGTTTTTTGATTTGTTTGTCAGAAAAACCTGGCCAGGAAGATCCTGTTGGAGAAGTGTCTATCCAAGTAGACTTCACCACCCATCCTGGCACAGGAGAGCATAAAGTCACAGTCAGAGGTATGGCCAGGGAAATAAATCAGTCATTTATACAGAATACTTTATGACGGAGCATTGAAAATTGGAAAAATTTTAAAAGATTGAATGAGATGCGGCACGATGAAATCAGACTCGCGTTAAAGAAATCATGTGTTTTTCAACAGTGAACAAATTTTTAAGGCATTTTTTTTTTTTTTTCTTTACAGACCCCTTCACTATCAATGTATAAATGCGTTTCAGAGTTAAATTTGCTGAAATAGATTGATTTTAGGCCCAAAAATTGTATTTCAGTGGCATGGGCTAACAAAGATTAATAAGGATTTACAAAAGTGATTGGCCATTTTCCCACTAAAATCAGCTGCAGCAACAGGTCACCCCAGTCTTTTTTAATTGCCAATGGCTCGACTTTTACTTAAGGCAGAACAGATTTTTTTTTTTCACGCACAGAAAGGGAAATGAAAAAGCTTAACATTGGTACCAATAACTCCATATGCTCAAACTTTGACAAGAGCCTGATTTCACTGTGTCGGGTCTCATACACAATAGGTCTGCAGATGATGTTTTCACTAAACAGAATTCTAAGCCTCAGATTTATGTCTCAATATTTCATAAACTTTTTACATGCAAAATATAAACAAGAATGTAATTCACAGCCAGTCCAAATTAGATGTATGTCAAATTATCACCACATAGGGTTTTGAGTACCATGTGAAAGCTTATTTCATATCCTTTCAGGTGGTGAAAAAAGTTTGAGCTAGCTTTATTCTATCCAGAGATGTTGCAGTTCAAAAAGAGAAAGGGGAACCACACAGCCATGACCAAAATTCTGAGAAAATCGAGTTTAAATGAACATTCGAACGCATAAATCTGCGTACCTACCTCACAAGAACCTGATTTTAGTCAACAATTTTTTTACAAATTGAGGTTAAGACCAATATTGCCTTGTTCAGAAATGAATGTGGTTTTGATTTCTGCAATAAAAAGAAGTTCGATATCTGAACCCCCTCATCACATTTAAAGCCTGATGTCTTGGTTCTAGCCCAGCTACTTACGTCTCATTTTGATTGGCCGCGAGACTTAGAGATTTGTCAAGCTGGTTCTGTTAAGTTAGTTGTCTTTCTTTAAAGAAAGCCAACTTATCTAAAAGAACCAGCTTTTATTATCAGGATGTGATTGCATGCCATACAGACAATTGCAAAGTGAGTCAGTCATCAGATTTTTGTACAATAGAATGTCTGCTTGTGGTTCTCAGATTTTTTTATTTTTTTTTTATGTAGCTGTTCACACATCTTGTTTTTTAAAATGGAAAAAATCAAACACCCTTTTGACTCCTGTAACAGTTCAGATAATCTATGCTGGGATGTATGCTCTGCTTAATATAAGAAAAGCTTCTGATCTATTTCAAGAGATTTGTCTTTAACACTGTTAACACTGTGCCTACTAAGGACTAAAAGAACAATCTATGAAATATGCAGATATCCGTGTATATAGCCTGTTCAGGAGCTAACAATATTCTCAGTGTTTGTACCAATGAAATAATCATGTTGTCAGCCTTGATTTTAAATAATCTTGCAGTAAAATGCATTAGAGTAATATCTCAACTGCAAATGTGACTTTTGACCTATTTCAGTCGTGGCCTGTAATGATCTCAAATGGAGAACTTCAGGAATGTTCCGCCCATTTGTCGAAGTCCATTTGATTGGTCCACATCTCAACGACAAGAAGAGGAAACATTCAACCAAGTCTAAGTCAAACAATTGGAGCCCTAAATACAATGAGACATTCCACTTGTAAGTAATATCCATGCACAGCCTTGCTCTGTCTTGTGAAAGGTTTGATGGCCAAAGAATAGATAGTCTTTTTCTTTTTTCTTGGTCCTTAACTCTTGTCTCGGATTGCCAGGATCTTCCTTTTCTTTACAGCTGTAAGAGGATCTTTCCATGTGCTATTGTGATGTAAAATACAGCATCAGTGGTGAAAGAACTCTGTCATTCATTACTAAATTTCACTGGATAGGATTTGGAATTGATTGTGTTGTCTTTTCAGTTTGTATGCTCTAAATCTGAATCAATGTTTTATGTTTGTGCACTGAAATTTTGTCCAAGCATATTTATTCAAGATGAAGATATATAGCATTGTTAAAAGTTCTGTTCGTCTTCAGATTTATCAGTTTTAAATGATAATGATTTAAATGTTCATTTTTTTTCAAAATTTAGTACTTTGTTTATTCAGTTTGATGCATGCAGTTTTAATATCCTGCTACTGTATATTAATTCTTATTCAAAAACAGTTCTGGCTTTCACATCAATATCTCACAATTTTTTTGCTCTCCATGTCTTTCAGCAACTTAGGCAATGAGGATGATCCTTATTCCTATGAGCTTCAGTTCTGTGTGAAGGACTATTGCTTTGCCAGAGAAGACAGACTAATCGGCATCGCACTGATGCAGCTGCGAGACATCATCGAGCAAGGAAGCTGTGCATGCTGGGTGGCCTTGGGCCGACGCGTGCACTTAGACGACACAGGTTTCACCGTGTTGAGAATTCTCTCGCAGAGAACAAATGATGAAGTGGCCAAAGAGTTTGTCAAATTGAAGTCTGAATGTCGGCACTTGGAGGAGGTGCAGTCGTGATAGTCGGCAGTGACACCTGGTGATACATGAGCATTACTGTGTTTGATTGCTTGTTGAACTATGGCAAAACAGGACCAAACATTTGAATGCAGAAGCCAAGGGGAAAAGAAAGTGATGCAAGTTACAAAAATAATAGCATTTAAGAACGGAGTTTTGCCCTAAAGTGCAACTGTTGTACTTTTTTTTTTGAGAGAGAGAGAGTGTTGTAAAACAGAATGCTGTATCTCTGCCAGAATATTGTAAAGGATGTTATGTTTTTGGTTTATATATTAATTTTGAGGGCCTAGCAACTGAACGGGAGCAACATTTAATCTTGGTTTTTAAAAATTTGTTTTTCTGTTTATTCTGCCTGAGTGTGTGTGGGATCAAATGAACTAATGCTGTTCGTGCAGTTGTTAGATATGAAGATCAGTCAGACTTGACTGCAAAAGTGCACTCTCTGTCTGTCAATGTTCTGACTTTGTGTGATAGTATAAGTGGGAATATGCCATCTAGAGAAATAAATCAGGATTCTCTACAAAAAACCAAATGAATGGAAGATCAAAGTTTCCAGTGTGTTCTTCCGTACAAGCAACAGACCAAAATTTAAGAGCAAAATTAATGCGATTCAAATATCATATAGAGATCATTTCAGAAGTCATCTTTAATAATTGGATGACCTATTGATCTTTCCAGAAATTTTGTATCACAGATAAGTTGTTTTTTTTTTTTTTGGTGTTTATACTTTAATTCCTTTTTTAATCTTTAGCGATCTGTATTTGAGAACATGATCACTGTCATTTATAAAGCATGGTTTGAAATCATGAGATTTTGGAATGTGGAAAGATTTCATACAAATTGCAGGATTTGCTCTTAGTTGATTCCAATAATCATCCATGACTGATATAAGTGATATCAATTTCCCACGGACATCAGTCGTTAAGGACTTTTAATAAAAGGCCACAATCTACTATCAATATGTCTCGCAACCAGTCAAAATGAGACGTATGTAAACTTTTCACCCTATCGGGTTTTTGGTATCATATGAAAGCTTATTTCATATCCTTTGAGGTCGTGAAAAAAGTTTTGAGCTAGCTTTTTTCTAGCCAGAGATATTGCAGTTTAAAGAGACAAGGAGGGAACCTTCCAGCAGTGACCAAAATTCTGAGAAAATCGAGTTTAAATAAACGGTTGAACGCATAAATCTACATAGCTTACCCCATAAAACCTGACTTTAATGACAAAATATTTATAAATCAGGGATTAGACCAATATTGTCTTCTTCAGAAATGAATGTTTTTTCGATTTCTGCAATAAAAAAAAATTTTGTATCTGATTCCCCTCATCACATTTAAAGCCCGATTTCTCGGATTTAGCCCAGTGATTTATGTCTCATTTCGATTGGCCGTGGAACATATTAATATCTCACGGGCATCAGTAGTTAATGCCTTTCGATATAAGGTCACAATCTATGGTCAATATCAGCTTTGCTGTAAGAATTTGTGATCTGCATGGCAATGCATGTTGTTTTCCTTTTGTTTTTTCCTTGCCTCACGCCGATGGGACAATCATGTGCCGGAGATGAGTGAATGCCTTCAATTTACAGTTGACTTTATCCCTTATTACAGTGCAGCATTGTGGAAAGCTGTGTAACAGTTGGTTACAGAATTACTGAAAGGGAAATATATGAGTATATGGAAGAGAATGACAGTGTGGAGTTCTGATTTTAATGCTCACACGTTATGTTCAGTGATCATTGAGCTCTTGAACACAGCCTAGAGTCTGCGAGAAAATGAGTAGCGGTAGGTTTAGCCTTATCTTATTCTTAACATTCTGTATGAGATCTGGCACGATGACATGGGCACTGGTCAGTTTCTGAGCATATTGAGTTGTTGGTATCATATTGGACTCACTCAGTTTCCATCCTGCTAGTGAGAAAAATCTCTGTTCTATCTTGAGATAGAAGCAAGATGTTGGCAATTAAAGAAGTGGTGACTTGCTGCTGCCCCTGAATTAAGTGAGAAAATAACGGATTAAGGTTCTTATTCCTGTTAATCGTCATTTAAATTATGGCACTAAATTGGAATTTTTTAACTTTTACTTGATATATTTCTCCAAATTTAACTCCAAAATTTTTAAATGAGCATAAGGGAGATGTGAAAAAAAAAACAATTTAAAAATATGCGTGAAAAATTCATTCGCTCTTGAAAAGACCATGCAGCTCATTTCATCACGTCTCATCACATATTATTTTATATGTATATTTTCATGTCATGACACATTGTGTGGGTATTACTTGGATAGACCTAGGAGCCTACTGGACCAGAGATTAGTAGAATTAGATTTTTATACTGTGTTTTTTCATTCCATTGCGTCATTTGACATGAAGATTTTAACTGCTGTTGACAAATTGTACATACTTCCCAAAAAAAAAAAAAAAAGAAGAGATTCTCTCAACATTGCATTTATTTGTGCATGGAAGTTAATAATGCCTTACTCATCAGTTCTCCTCTGTTACAGACTTGATTCAACAATCTCATGATTCTGTACTAGGTTTGTCTTACTACATAACAGAGATTCTTGACATTGACATCATCTGTTACATTTTAATATCTGTAACTGTAAAAAACACTCCACTTACTATTCTTTTAATGTGACCATGTAAATAGCAATTTCATCTTTTTTTTTTTTTTTTGTTAATTAGCTGGTAAGAAAAAGCAGCTAATTTTATCATAGATTTTAATTATGTATTATTGTTTTAGTTTTGCCAGATGTGTAGGGTTTTTAATACCAGATTAATAGCAGTTTGTTTCAGATATTGGTGAAAAAAAAACTGGAGATTGAGCATGGAATCCCAAATGTGTTCATAAAAATAGGAAAAAAATTAATTTCTATTTTTGTGTCTGATATCTGAAGCTGTTTTCAAAAACAACTACCTGATTTCACTGAATGAGATTAATAAATGTGTATTTTATAATCCTTTGGCTGTAAACAAGCAAGAGCTTTAAGTATGTCATTAAAAGTGAAAAATGTATGAAAATTTACTTGGGGGGGAAACGAATGGGAAGGGGCTAATATAAAACAAATCCACACATAATATGTTTGCTTGCCTGCTGACATTAGAAAGTGAGGGGCTTGAAATACATTTTGGAATCACCTCTCTTTTTTTTTTTGTTACCAGCTACTTTCTTCAGGAAAGCTTGTGACAGAAATGCATATGCATTTGTACAAATCTATAAAAACAGTTTTTATGAATAATGAGGCTTTCATTTTTTATTGCATCCTTTGCCTTTTCTCTTTAGTAGCGGGACTTTGGCAAGAAGACTGTAAGACAAAAAATTTGCTAAGTAGTAAGTTGGTGAGATTCGCTTTATGTACAAAGCCAAGTCGGTTACTCCAGTTATAAAATTATCATAAAATATATAGCAATTAAAATTACTGATAAACTACCATGATGTTGATTTTGTAAAGTATTTGTAAATAAATTTTGTGATCCAGTAATGTTATCCATGCATCCGCGTATTTTAAATTTTTTTCCTTATACATAGTCCTATGCCAGCAAACAGTAGTCATACTGAATGCTTGCTGTGAGGGACCATTCATATTATCAATTTGTGATATATACAACTCTTTATGACTGAAGGCTGTTCATTCTTTCAGTGGGTTCTTTATTTTTTTTTTTTTTTTATGGGACAAGGGTATTGTTTTCTTCTTCTTTTTTTTTTTTCCATTTCTTTTTGTACAGAGACATGATTCTCTTGTGACCTTTTTGATACATTTTTAGCAAATGTCGTTGTTGAAAACTCCAAATCTGTAATTCCATGATGTTCATCTTGTCATCTTTGCCATTGATGTTGTAACATTTTCTCAGCCTCTTAGATAGGATCTCCTCTTTCGTGTCAGGCTTGTGTTTCTTAGCCTTTGTGTAGCTCAGCAGACATTTTCTTTTCATTTTTACATAATATACATACCATATATAAATATCTTAACCCTACTGCTTCATGTAGTGGAGAACTACATACATTAACACTAGCATTCCTAAAACATTCCTTTGTCAGGGTGTATTTCTTTATGTAATCCTTGAGGGTTTTGTTTGTTTTTATCAAATGTGGTGGCCATATGCAAGCATCCTGATCTGAGGCCAGGAGGTCTGCTGATTCCATCTGGCATGCTCATTATCTCAAGAGTCGTTCCATCTTCATAGTTCACACAGAAAATTATGCCAAGAAAGGCCAGTGATCATTTCAGGCTGCATGATTCTGAATAGAGATGTTGACTTTCATTGTGTAATGTGTTATCATACCCAGCATGTGTCATGAAAGTCTTAGAATTGATTATGCTCTGGATTCTGTCCAAAAAAGAAATTGTTTATTTTATTTATTTATTTTTTTTTTTTTTTTGTAAGTTTGGATTCAGGTGCCAATTTATGCTGACTGCTGACTCTTCATCAGATACCATCATCCCTTCCCCCTAGTCTGGAGTCAGAAGGATTTGTGAAAAGACAAGAAAAGCTGCGATCAGTGTTAGTCATTGAGAGGTAAAAACAGTGAAAACAGGAAGAACTCATTAAAGCTTATGTAAGAGCCGGATTGAAGGTGGTTATTCAGGTTTTCTTCTCAGTTAGAAAAGGAATGTATTAGGTTACAGAACAGTGATTTATATGTGAAATATCACTGGCATGGACAGAAAGGCATAACAATAGATCTGCTGATGACAAGTTTTTTTTTTTTTTTTTTCTGGTTCCATGACAGATGCACACAACAGCAAAGTAAATCATCTTCAATAATCTTTACTAATATTTTACTACTGCGCTATGAATTACATTTATTTAATTATAATGTTCATAAGGTACAACACATGATATTCATAGTAGTATGTAATGTAAAGTGCCAGGAACTGAGACGTCTAGTTTTCCTCACCATCACAGTCAGGTGTCAGTGCTGAGAGTATTTGATACATGGGCAGTGTCAAACAATTGTAAAGCTATACTAGAATTATCGCTAATTTGCTGTTACATTTGAGACTCTGAGACTGCCAGCCAGATCTCCTGTTTTTGTTTTGTTTTTTTGTGCAAAATCATGGAAATTGTTTTCTTTTTTGTGTGAGCATTTTCTTATTAATTTCGGTCCAGATAGCCAGTTTTTCCCAAGTTTTTTTTTTTCTTGGGGATGGCTGAATCTGGGAGGATATTTTTGTTTGACAGCAATTCCTTGCCAAATTCAGGCCGGATAATAAACTTCCTGTATAGGTGATATATGAGATGATTAACAGATGTGTTTGTTTTTTTTTATTCTTTTTCTTTTTAGTTACAGTAACTTCAGATTGTTATCTGCAGGGCCAACAAGTCATCGACCCAGAGTTAAATTGCCCTAACTACAACAATTTTATGTTGTAGATAGATCAGTTTAATTCTGGAGCGACAAAGTGCCCATTTGGGAAAATTGTAGATGACAAATGTAAAGTTTTGAATTTTTCTTTGTTGCTGTAAATTGCATAACATCCAACGAATTTCTGCACTGCATGGCTTCGGGAGCTTTGTTACAGTTGAGACCAGTCTGTTTACTTGCTGGCAATTCAAAATGATATTCTACTACGCAATCAGAAAGGTGAATAATTATGGGTTTAGAACTTTGTTCATCACTCTGTCAGGGATGCCTGTCGATATGGTTTATGGGCTGAGCAATAAGATGGAGTGCTGTGTCAAACGCTGTGGATAAGTTTGAAAGCACCTATGTCAACTTAAACCTATCACAACTAAGGCAGTGAATCAAATATGAGGAACATGCACTCATAGTGTGGTCTGAATTGTAATTGATTGTGCGTTTTACTCTTTCAGCCTTTATATGAGTGTGATTAATCCAGAATTAGGTTTTTAATTAACTGAATCATGAGAGGCATATTTATATAAAACTTTCGAAACTCTGTGACTGGAATTTATAGTGATAGTACTTTGATAATACTGGTAACTATGTGATAATCTACCTGTGATCTTGAAATCTTGTGTATTAGCTTCATGTGAGTAATGTTGCATTGTATCTTCTCTCTGAATTTTGTGGAGGCGGCCAATTTGAGCAAAAATTTCTTCTGTTTTCCACATGAGATTACTAGTTTCTTGTTGCTTTCCTTATCCTCTTAGCTGTGAAAGCGATTAAATATACACTGATTCCTTAATCAATCATATGCTTATACTAGGAAGACCAAACTTATCTGTCTACATTTCAGCCTATCTTTTCTCAAGAAATTTAAGAGTTTTTTCTCCCTCTGTTTCGTCCTTATTGTTGATTTCAATTTTTGCTTTATAGACATTTGTATATTATATATTGGGTCTCAAGTTTGGTCTCTTATCTGTTGTTCCTTATTGATTTTTTTTTTTTTTAAATTTTTTTTTTTTTTAAAGTTTGTTTAACAACAGTATTATCAATATCAAAGCATAATGAATGAAGTACAGTTATGGAAGATCTTTTATAAAATCCTGTCAAACTGCATTTATTGCCAAATGGTAAACTTTTGATCCTGTATTTTCTTTGGAAATTGATAACTTTTTTTTTTTTTAACGTTGTACATCGCTCTTCGTCTAGTCAGCTGTCAGGACACGACCGAAGATCTCTTGACCAGCTCCTCCCAGAACAATTTCAGACAGCTTTATACATAAAACACAGTAGAGAGAGTAGAGAATAAACTGTCAACATCAAAAGATGCAGGAACAGGGGAGTCTTGAGATTTTAATATCGGTGCAGTTGACATTTTGTACAAATCTAGAGTTAAAGAGCCATAGCTATAGACTCCAAAAATGTTTATGGATGATCAAATTTGGTGCAAAAACATGCAGAAAAACAGGTAGAGTTCCTTCCTATGTAATCAGACTGAAAGTTGAATTTAATTCCAAAATGGCAAGAGTCAGTGAATTATGCTAAGTAAACTCCAAAGAAAGTTTGACGTAGAATTTTGTTCAGTGAAGTGGTGACATCCTTACAAAATGCAGACATTTCTTTTAGCCAGCTTTTCATCTTTTACCAAAATAGACATGAAAGAGCCACGTACTATCATTTTTACTGTAACATTATGGATTCTCTGCCAGCCTTGTTCTATGAATAAAGAGACTATCTATAAGTGACCATAGTTTGATCTCCATTATCTTTGCTGACTATCGGAATTCAACTGTGATGAAAACTTGAAATTCAACAATGACAATTCTCTATACAGAAGCTAATGAAGGGTTTCAGGGCAAAACGCGACAAAACACCATTTTGTTGTACCCCTCAATACTGGGAATGATGATATTGCTATATGGTATGGACTTTCCTTTTCACCAAACATGACTTATCCTTCCTGAAAGTCTTCAGAAAATTCTAGTTCTTATTGATAAATTACTAACTACTGGAGAACAAACTGTATTTTTCTCTAAACAGCGATTTTGGATATGTCTCATTTTGCCCCCGAAACCCTTCACATATTTATGTTCCTTCTTTGGTAACATACAAGAAAGGCTGGGACAATCTAGAACTTACATGGAGAACTTTGTTGGGCATCTTTTTTTTTTTTTTTTCTTTTTTTGTGGCAAATGTTTTATTGCTCTGTTTTTTTTTAACATCACTTACCTGAGAAGAGTTGAAAATTACATTGGCCTAAACTGATACATGTATGTTATGTCAAAGCTATCTCATAATATTAATAACTAGACCATCTCTTCGTCATATCTTAGGTCATTTCCTATCGCCAGCTGATTCATTTTTACTATAAACCGATGAGGTGTTGGGTTGTAGATGTCGGTGTTTGACATATTCATATTCCTAGTAGTTTTGTTTTAAAAATAAATCAGAAGTTCATTAACTGAACTGAATTAACTTTATGTATGATGTCAGACATTTGTGCCAATAAAGGAGTAAGTTTACGATGCACAGATGATAATTAGCTGGTTGTGTCATGTTGTTAACTTTCTTTTCCTGTCATCAGATGATCGAAATAAATGGTGTGCTTGTATAGATTAGAGCTAGACTAGGCTTCAGATCACTGGTAACCATGGCAACTGACATGACAACAGGGAGAATTCATTATTATTATTTATTTGACTTGTGTACATTTGTTGCCTGCTCCCTTTTATGTACTTGCAGATCCCTATGCCTTAATTATTGTACAACATTCAAGGATTCAAGGCTGTGACTATCTTTTTACCATTTCTATTGTTCATCTGTCAATATTTAATTGTCTTGAGGGGGGCCTTGCAGACAGTGAGATGATTTTCATAGCAATAAAACCTGTGATGACAAAAGGACTGATGTTATGTTTCATATATTCGAGAATTTTAACTGGTCACAAACAGCATTTCACTCAGTCCTTGTCAGATGAAATGACATTGAAGATCCTTCAGATGCTGGAAATCATTATTATAACCATTGATTTCATAGCTCAGCACTTATTCTTTGGTTACTTCATCTCTTTCTTCAGCCAAAGATGTTTGGAGGTTCTTTTAATTTGCTTACGATGTAGTCTTTCAGGTCACAATATGAAAATCGGATCTAGGTCATTTAGAGTCAATCACTGACACTGAAAGCTTGTTTTGTTTTATTTTTTATTTTTTTCTTTTGATATTAGAATATGACAGGAAATTCTAGACCTAACGTTTTTCTTCAGTCAGTCTGCAAAAGAAGTTTAGAAGTTTGCATTTTATCATTGAGATTTTATACAGAGAAAAATGTTTAGGTTTATTGTGAAGACCAGGCTAAGATTGAGTCAGACATTTTATGAAACTGTGGCCTTTTTATGTTTTATCTGAAATGGTAACAACCAAGGAAGTGTGTTTGAATCAGTGCATGCTTGAAAGGCATCTCATTGTTTAGCCTTAGGCCTCCCAATTGGTAGGTTTTTTTCTTTTCATCAGTGTTTTGTATTATATCCATGAGATGGGCTGTGGCCATTTTACTCTGTTAATGACATAATAAACAGTTTCTTTCCTATATCTGAGTGTTGATATTTGCATCTTTGCCACCAGTTTCCTGCAGTGTGAAGTGTTATCAGTGATATCACTAGAACATGAAGTATAGACAAAGTATTTGCCTCACAAACTGACTTAAGTTAAGCGAGACTACAGGCCAATATGAGCTTCTTGCACCATGCTGCTCTCTACTCCAGAATCTAAAATCACCATCATTATAAACATATGATTTTATAAAAATATAATAGAACTGTCAGACCGGCAACAATTCAAGAAAAACAAATAACACAGAAATCTATAAAGAACTTGATAGTGATTGTTAAATCTGCCAAATTTTTGAGTCAACTTGACTCTTCTTCAGGGCAATAATGAAAACCATATGATGTTGAGAACATTATAGCAGGCCACACGGCAAACCATCTGTCTGCTGTATTCTTCTTTGATAAATTCCATTTACATACAGTCTTTGAGTATCCAGTTATACACACACTTTGATATACCTGTCATAAATCGTAAATTCAACTATGCTAGGTGCAGTGTAGCAGTAATCATGCTTATACATGTACTCCGTTGAATTCCAACACAAACAAGAAACGTGCCACAGGTCTTTAAGTAACACGTCCTACAACATTTTATGGGCATTCTCAAGATGTCTGGTTTTGCAGTGTACTCACACAATGGATTTTTCTGTGAAAAAAAATATAAGTCTCTTGACAATCAGGGAAACCACAGAGCAAGAACAGATTATACTTTCTCAATACAAAACGTGAGGGAGTTTGCAAGAGCTAAATGCTTGGCAAGTGCACTTAAAAGGAAAAATATCAGCAAAATCAATCATTGACTAATCATTGCTATATCCATCCTGAACAAGAATTTTGCACATAACACCCCTACAATGTTTGCCAATGCATGTTTTTTTTGTTGTTGTTGTTGTGTTTTTGTGTGTTTTTTTTTAAGGTATACAGTTACATTGTGGCTAAAATAGAGAACTAATACAGATTGGGGAGGGTTCAATGGTATAATAAATATATTCAAGAATAGTTAGATAACAACATTACAAAATTTTATTGTGAGAAAAATTAAGATAAGATAAACTTTATTTGTCCTCAAAAGGAATTGTGTTCACAGTCAATGAAGTATAACAATAAGGATGACACTTACAGGCAGACAAAAATATCACTCGCAGCATTAGAACAAGGCAGAATCAAAGAACATTGCCTCAGCTTGATGAGCATAATGCTGATGGCAAAATGAATTTCTATAACATTCACACGATAGTGCTTATATGCAGCAAGTGCCCAGTTTTTTCAGAATATTTCAACTGACTATAAAGTGGATTCATAGTCTTCCCAGTTATGTTGGTGGTAGTCCTTGTGGTCTGAAGAAGACAGTTGGGTTGTATGAATCATCTGTGGACACGGAGATGGCTCTGTATTCCCAGTCTGGATACACAGAGTCAGGCACAGTGTGGGCACAGCAACTCCGTTGTCGTGATGGTTGAGGATGTTGCTTTGTGGCGATGTTCTCAAGCAGCAGCTAGTCTCTTACGACATCCCAGTTATGTTATGCTTTGATACATACAGCTGATTATAATACCAGAAGTGTCAAGGAAGGGCATCCAGTGAAAGACTTGCTTACTGTATCTTCTTACAGTGTAATAACACATCTGGGTTTTGATGCTACATCTACAAATCATTCTAGACGACAGCCTTACAGTCTCTACAAAAAGTTGTGGATTAATTAAAGAGATGTACAATATGAATAAGACAATGGGGAAAATGGAACTTGAAGTTAATTTTCATTTTCCTCACTCTAGCATAGAAGTACAGGGTGGTAGAAACATTAAAAATACCATTGATGATAATAAACACTCAAAAATGAACCTTCATCATCTGACAACTATTCATGGTATTTTAATAATAGAAAAAAAACACAAGTAAACCATTAAGATATCTGATATTTAAGTCTAAATTTTGTCCAGTGCTTTCAAATAAGGGGCTCTTCAACTGCTGCTGTCATGAAAAAGGATTGCCCGTTCAAAGAAATAAAAACCACAAGGTATGAAGAAACTTCCAACATAAAATGAAATAAAAAGATACAAACAGTAAAAACTAAAGAATCTCAGCTAATTTGATTATTACCTAATTCAATGATGCATCATCATGCTTACAATGTAATTGTTTATATCTATAATTATTGTGCTGACCATTGTGTCAATTATCTTGGGTACAAGAACGTACACTATCAATTTGTAAAAAAATTAAAAACTAAAAATAATGAGAAGGATAACAAAAAAAAAGATTATCCGTCCCACATAGGCCTTAGGTATCTTTTCTTTTTGTCTTCTGCAACACTGCAAGGATTTTTTTTTTTTTTTTAATGATAATAATTGTCTAACTGTTTCACAGACTGTTTATCTACTGATCTCTGTCTTGTTTTCTTTATCAGTGCGTGCACCACTAAGCTCACTGTTTCACATGACAATACTGCTTAGTAACGAAGGAATGACTGGTTTTTGATCACTCAAATAAGAAATATGAAATGGGTTGAAAGCAACTGCTCTTATTGTTGACTGGATTGTTTTGATAAAGTCCTAGGCAAACAGGGAGGAGATGTTTCTTTTTTACCAATATAATACAGGCGCAACAGGCAAAACATTTTGGTCGAACTTCAACTTGATGTCCACACCAATATCAATAAATTGAAGTCTTGATGAAACCATTGTCTTTGCATTCATAAGCACTAAGATATATATATATATTCAAGTATATATACATGTACCAAGGCACAGTGAGAGGTAGGAGACGGAGTGGCCAACAGAAAAAGAGATAGGAAAACAATATCACGGAGTGGACAGGCCTAGAATTGGAAGACGTCTTGAGAAGGACAGAGTGCCGGGACGGATGGAGAAGACTAGTTGTGCAGAGATGCCCCTACGGACTAATGTCTAAGGGATCAAGGCAGGCAGGCAGGCAGGCCACTGACAAGAACAGTTCGAAACAAATATAAATTATAAATGTATGTGTGCGCGTGTCGGCGAAAAGAATCGATTAGGTTCTCATATCGAGTGATTCAAGGGAAACAGCCATGTAAATATTTCAGTACATCAAAATTTTAACAGTTAACTCCCATTATTAAACATGAATTCAATGTGTCAAATTCCTTTGTGTTTTTGCCTCAGACGAAATGTTTCAGTTGTTGTAAACCCACTGAC
>JBCAUA010000001.1:77910-88124 GCA_038406235.1 Peronia verruculata | reverse complement strand
TCCGAAAATTTGGCTTACCTTCGATTCAACATCTAGAAGTTATTTATAAGTGTTATTTGCTTTTTTCAAAAAAATTTTCTAAATTGTTGTGTTAGTTGCCGGTTGGACAGTCTTTTTCTATTTTATAAAATGACAAGCAGTGCAGTATTTATCTTACGAGGCTTAATTATGAAGGAAACCTTGTATGACAAAAAGTACACTGACAGACTCTTATGGAGGGGTTCTTACACTTCACTACCTGGGCTTATCCTTGTCAGTCACAAGAAAGTTAAAAATAGGAAGTTTTTAAAACATCATGATTATGAGCATATTCTTTTTCCATAATAAGATGATAAACCATGATCTTAGTTTATATATATAATGAAGTGAAACACATTTGTATAAATTAATAATGCTGAATTCATCCTGCTTTTCATCTGATACATTGGACAGCGACACAGAAAAGATATATATGCAAAAAGCATGCCAAGAGACAAAAGAATGGTTTTACTGTTGTCACACTTCAGTTTCAAATGTTATTTGAGAAAATAATATTCATTCTTACTTTCCATGCATTGATCTGCTTCATTTTTTCTGCTTTCTCCTGCACATCCGCAGCTTGCTTGGCCTGAATCTTGGCTTCCTCTTCTTTCTTGGCATCGAGAACCTCTTGGACTTGAGAAATTGCCTCCTCTTTATCTTCCTATGCAAAATTCAAGTAAAGAGAAAACAACATCAATAATTCTTATTTGATGCTCACAATTATTGTGGGAACACTAGGCATAGTTTGGACAAAGGGAGGGAAGCGGGTCATAAATTTTCACAATCCGTCAGTGATGTGGATTTATGTTTACTGTGGGAGCATAAGCATTTTCTCCCCTCATTTTCTTAAAATTGCTTAACACAATCACAGACTGTCCTGTCCTTTTGTTCATTTCACATAAAACATTCTGTCTCTTCAATTATTCATGCAGCTGTGCTGAAATTTTCTCACAAAATATAACATATATACGGTGTAATTGCTTCAGTTTACCTGTGCATGTCATATATGACACAGAAAGGGAGGTAATCTCATTAAAAGTTTTTTGTTCTGAGGACTGCCCAGAGTCACGATTGTTGGTGAAAACACAAAAACAATTTGGCCCTAAATCTTCAAATTTCTCTGATCATAAGCATTTAACTTTTATTTCCCTATCTCATCAATCCTTTGGGAGTTCATTTCTAATTTATATTCAAATTAAATCCACAAATATGTAACGTACAGACCAAGTCAGAGATTTGCAAACTAAATTACATATTTGGATATATGCATACAAATTAAAAGTGAGCACTCAAAGAGTCTAATATATAGCTCTAAAAGCAATAATCTAACCACAAATATGTACTTACATCCTTCTTTTCTCTCCACTTCTTTATTGCATATTTCTTGTTTTCATTGAGAAAAATGTATTCTTGATACCAAGATTCATGCTCTCGGATCTCAGTCTCTGTGCGAGTTGGTAGCAAGGGCTTCACATGATCAAGAAATATTATTCTACCCTGTAATATAGTTATTAGTAGTGCAATAAAGTAATAATAATAATGCTAATAGGTCTAAGAATTCAAGAAAAAAAAATATTCAGTTCCATTAAAATGAAAGGGTTTCCTGTTTCACAAAAATTAGCATACTTCATGTCTGTCACATTTCAAGTAAACATTTAATATATATCCATAATTATTCTTTATTCTCATTATCTTCATTTCATAGCTTCATTTCAGATGTTGTGTCCTCAGATTCCTCATTCCCATCTGCATCATATGTATACACTTTTTTCCCGACCCAACCCTCCTCATTCCGTTCCTATTAATAAATAAAAACAATGTGTGGCTTATAGAGATTTCTGTCACTCGGTTAGAAAACAATGAGATTCTTGTTCAGACATACCTTGTACATATTCCGGTACCTAAGAAAAGTTTGATGATCATGTTCATCCCAGCCGCCACGATGGCCACCACTCTGATGCACAAATTTCTGATGAACAATCAGTCACACAATAGATTAAAAATGGACATTTCTCAGCCTGAATCACAAGAGAAAGTGCAAAACTATATTCATTACTCAATTTAATAGAATGCATTATTTTTTTTTTTTTGGTTGACAATATTTGAAACTGGTGCAACATTGAAAATATCATATACAAATACAATACCTGTAGAAATAATGACAACATATTTCTATTCATTTTTAAAAAATGATATATTGATAAACACCAATCAGTCAACAATGACTGAAATGGAGTAGAAAGAAAAAAAGACAAACCATCCAGTTTTTCCATAAGAGATTGCCCAGACTAAAATTGTTTCAGAAAAAAACTAACAACTTACATCAAATGCTGCTACTTCTGGGGGTAAATCTTTCGTGACATCTCTGGCAGTTGAAACTGTGCGTGCTGATGCTGCCTGCGATGATTTGCTGTCAGGCTTAGATAGACTGCTCCAGCTTTCAAATTTACGCTCTAGTTGTTGCAATTCTAATGACAACGTTCGTTCTGTCCTCATCATTTCCTCATACCTGAAACAAATAATCTTAATGATACAAAGCCTTCCCTCGGAGGACAATGTGCATGATATGATAAAATATTTCTAACGTGCAAAATGCATCCTCTACGGATAAGATATGTTTATATCTGCCATAATATTGATTTGTTGAAGATATCACTAAAGCGGAGAACCTCCCCAACACAATATTTTCGGAACCATTGTGTATGATATTTAATTGATGCAACCAGTCTTAAAACTGACTATAAGCATATCTATAATTACATGCTCATAACCGACAATATCAAAGGTAGAACTACAAACAAAATTATATGCTTTATACTTTGATGTGTACTGTACAAAAAAAGAAAAAAAAAATCTCAGAGAATGTGAATACGTACTTCAAGCGTTGCTGCTCCTTAAATGCATTTATTGTGCCTTCAATCTCTTCCATTATGGATTTTAGCTTCTCAACAACTGCAATGAAGATAAATAAAAGAGACAGACTAGTAGTACTGATTGTGTAATTAAAAATTGTCAAAAATTCACAACTTTCAATTAGACACATTGCAACTATCATCAATCTAAATGAAATAATATGAGTAATTTATGTGCAGTATTCTCAAACCATGCACTAAGCAAAGAAGATAGATTCCTTTAGATCTGTTTGTTTGTGTTGGAATTTAAATGTCCACGACTAGTATGGTTAAATATGTTTACAGGTTATAAAAGGGATATCAAAGAGGGTGTGTAAACTAGATAATAATGGGAATCTATCAAAAGATGAATGTAAGTAGACATGCAACATGCTATATGGTCAGCCACATGCTCCTAATGTCAATAGGAAATTCTTTTCACAACTGATGACTTTGACAAATACACATGCACAGGGACAAAAATGTCATAAATAGATAAGCATCAGAACAAGGCAGACTCATGAAGCAGCACTGAAGCTTGAATGGCATACTGTCAATGGTGAAATGAATTCTATAATCTTCTCCATTAGGCCTTAGGTATCACAAACTTCTTTCAGAATATTTTAAGCAATTATAAAATGAATGGTCAAGCCATATTCAGTTTCAATCTACAAGAAAATGACTTTCAATAAATTTGCACATAAAGATAACTGAGTTCTTTTCTATGGGTTTAATAAAGAACCTCAAAACAGTATAAAAGATATGTAGAGATAAACTTCTATTCATGGCAAAGCAGATAGATACATGCTACATTTTAAATGTGAACCAAGACATTAAAATTCAACAGCTATCTATGCCAGTTTGAAACAGCAGACTGAAGAACTGAATCTTTATTGTAAACATAGCTTAACATGCTTTTATGATGTTATCACACTTACGTTCTGGTGTTGGTTAAAAAATTAGACTAGACTATTGGATCTTTTTATTTCACCATTCAAACACTTACATTCTGGTGTGGGTTTCACATCACGTAGTTCTCGATGAAATCTTTTCACCATATGACTCATTTTCTCTAGCTGCTGTCTAATCTTAATCTCTGTTGGATAGAAGAATATTTATGATAAATAAAATTTGTGAATAGGTGATTACAAAAAAAGCTCAGCCTCTGTTGAAATATGAGAAATATTATGATAAAAACAATTGGTAAATACAGTGATTACAAGATAGCATGTCACATATAAACTTACAAATCCTGAATATAATTTTTCTAGAGTGCATTTGTACTCAAACCCATTCTATTCCATCAGACTATACTATCGATCAAACAAAGCCTAAGAACATTTAAAGTGGCTCCCTCAATAAACTATTCCCTTTGTCCAATAATCTTGCGGGAAAATCATGTTTAAATTTTTATAGGCAGTCTCTTTCCCTTCCTCTTTAACAAGAACAATAGTACAAAGCAATTTTATGATGTCAAAGAAATGACAAGACTATCACAAACTTTCCGCTTTTCTCTCATCAGTCAAGTTCAGTTCTTCCTCTTCCAAAGGTGCAAACTCTTGACGAAAATCAGACCTTTTGCTGAAAATATGAGTGAGTTTCTCTCTCTCCATTGCCTGAATCCTGAGGAACCAAATAAAAATACAAAATGATCACAGGCATTTTGTGAAACAGGGGACTTATGAAATAATCCATACAGTGAAATTCTAACCTCTGTGAGAACATGCAGTTACAACATAATTTTCTACAAAAAGAAACTAGAACTCCCGTAACATACTGATTACTCTGCTGAGGTAAGCCATGCATAGAGAACATTTCAGTAAAAACATAAGTTTTACTATTTCATTGCGTTTTTCTGACTTTCTTATAATTTCCAACACTAACTTGAGAACACAGAAACTTACTGGACATCAAGTTTGTGGATTGCCCTCAGAAGCTCAGCTTTCTTGGCTTGTTCAGTTTTCTTTTTCAATGCTGTTGTCTGGCTCGCTTCCTGTGACATCTGTAAAGAAAATTCAGTTTGGTTTTTGTTTTTTTTTATTTATAGAAATTATTTCAGGGGAATTGCAGTAGGCCTACAGTGTTCTAGGGGACACCTTGAGGAGGTTCTAATGCCACTTGTGATATTTTTGTGTGCTAAATGTCAAATGTGTGAGTTTTGAGTATGGATTTGAAAGTATGCATGAATTTCTGTAGATTATGTGTCCATTCCCCAATCTTGCATGATTATTTGTTACTGACAACAATTTCAGGAAACGTTACGTTGTCATCCTGTCCATTTATTTTGGTTGTATCACCTAATAATCAGAGCAGATACCGAGAACAACAACCGAGAAAACACAGCCTTTGGTGAACATGAAAGGAACATAACACTGGTAGTGTGTATGGATTTGCTTGGTAAATTATGGCATAGGTTAATATCTAGCGTGACTAATCTATTCAAATATAAATGGACACAATTAGAATACTTGCTATGATGCAGGAAAAACTGAAAAACTGATGCTAGCAGAAAGGAGCCATCTATATTATTATGACTTAAAAAAGAAGGTATTTATTTTTTATTTTCGCTGTCTATGCACTAGATCTAGATTTCTATATCAAAATATTATATGATATTATTTCTAAATGAAAATTGAGATAGGTCAGTCTATGAAAGTATGACGGATCAGAATGTGCAGAGCAAGGCCTATTCACGAATAAACATCTGTTATCCTCCATATTTTATCGCTCTTACTGTCTCCAAATTCAGCATTTCCTCCAGCCTGATCTTCCATTCTGCTTCATAGGAAAAGCAATGTCAGCGTTTCATTACTCACTGCATTCTTGACCGTTCACTTACCTTCGAAATATCAGCGGACGCCATCTTTAAACAAAATTGTTGATATGTGATGGTAAGCTAAAATGAGCGTTTTCATTCATTGTACCAATCTTATTAAATCCCTCATGAAGATGGAATTGCCACATTGACATAGTCTAGAATATACCATACATTTCAAAATTTTAATGGTTGTAAAATCTCAGTGATTTCTTGATTGTTAAAAGTCTTGTTGGATGAAAAAATGTAATTCCAATACACAATTTAGGGTTCAGTTTGGACTAATATTTTTGTATCCAAAGCCTTCCTCAAGTCACTGTCACCGGAAGTGGACGAAGACCTTATTCGAGAGGATGGCGTTCTGCTATGATTCTGTGAAGCAGCTTGTGACAGAAAATTCTGTCGAAGATTTTATGACAGCTTCAAATATATTGATTACATTTGCAAGCAATATCTTGAACCATCCAAATGAAAGCAAATATAGAAGGATACGGATTGCAAACCCAAACGTACAAACGAAATTGCTAAATGTTGTTGGAGGAATGGAATGCTTGTTCGATATGGGATTTCAAGAGATCGACGTGAGTAATGTTGACTAACTGAATTCAGTCTAGATCTATGGCATGAAATTGAATAACACAATGTAATAATTGGGGCACTCCTCCAGGCACATCTGCTCTTTAGTGGTCTCGACCTCTCACGCAGCCCGGAAGTACAAATGGCACACATATTGATACAGCGATGATTAGCCCTATTTATGCTTAGTCACTTAGGCTGTCAGTGTTAGAAGTGTATGCCATAATATAACAATTAATAGAACAACCCCCGCTGGCTTAACCTGCTGGGACCCTCGACCAGTGCAAGTCCCCCTAATGCTAACATGCAGGTCTGACGTGCGGGTGACGGTCCTTCCCATAGCTATGAGACCCTCAACCAGCACAAGTCCACTGTAACGCTAACATGTAGGTCCGATGAGCGGATGACCGTCCTCCCTAACGCTAACATGTAGTCGATGTGCCATTTGTACTTTCGGGCTGCGCGAGAGGTCAGGATCACAAAAGACCGGTGGTGCCCTCCTCCAGAGTCAGGGCACCATTATTATTGTTATAACAACCCAGAAATGATACTCATCACAACATCGTTACTCATATTTGTTTGTCACCACTATTTTTAAGCAGGCCTACTTATTACTAGTAAGTGTAACGTAGCAAAGCACAGGGCACAAGGACTGTTGTATGAAAAGGTTCAGGTCCATTGCAAGAAGAGATATATATTGATCTAACCGAAATGTTGTCAACAGTTGTTGATTTATAGACGTTAACTCCAGGTAGTTGAAAGATGTATTGACTATAGACTAGAATTTTTAAGGCCACAACTCTGGAAAAGTGTTGTAACATATATCACAGACATTTTAACCTCCCCTCACCAGAACAACATACTATATCACACACATTTTAACCTCCCCTCACCAGAATAACATACTGTCTACGTACCAACTTTTCATATTGGGTGCTTTCAAATCATTTAGCAGTGTTTTTGTGTTGATTCTTATGAAAGTTGGACAGATAAATAGCATGATTCTACATCTCGCCAGTTTGCCAGTAACTGTGGAATTATCACACATGGCCGAAAATTGTAAGGAAGGCTTGTTTTGATCATATTCCTTACTCCTATTTATTGAGGAACCCATCATCCTGCCTCTATTCCTTGCCCAAAGGAAAGAAATCTAAAACTAACATGTTATACTCATATGGGAAATGTTCCCTGTCTCACTACAATGATGATATTTTAATCTGCCAAGGACGTAGTACATTATTTTTTTGAGGAAGAAAAGCTTCAGTGATGATTTCGTTATTAATTATTATTATTATTACCACTCTATATTTCATCTACTTTTTTTATGCAGTGGTACTATCATGATAAATCACTTAGATCACAGAATTCACTTGCTGTTGTTGCAAGCTTTTACTACAGAATTTTGCAGTACAATTTTTTTCCATAAGATGATAAAAATTAAACTAGAACTGTTTTCATATGTTCAGAATAAAGCATATTTTAGCGACACAGTTTTTGTTTAATCCCTCTATACTTACACTTTCTCTGTATATATGTCATTTGTACTGTCTGCTTTATTATTAACACAGGATGGTGAGTTTCTGATGCTGCCATCTGGGGCTAGCTTACAAGTGCTGCAGCAGATAAAAGATGAGTTAACCAGAGAGAGAGAGAAACTGCAAAGAAAAGAAGAGAAACAATCAACTGAAGCTCAAAGTGTGCAAGCCTCAGCTCCAGCTCAAAGTGTACCAGCGTCAGCTCAGGCTCGAAGTGCGTCAGCTCAAGCTCCAAGTGTGCCAGCATCAGCTCAAGCTCGAAGTGTGCCAGCATCAGCTCCAACTCAGGAATATACAAGACTTCAGCATTCATTTGTGGTATGTCACACTAGATTTGTAGGTCTAATTTATGTTTTAGAAATTTTATCGAAGCACTGGCTCCTTTACAATTTTTTTTAAATTCTAGCATACAAAGTATCTAAACTCACTGCAATCGCCATTGTCCATACAAGGTAGGAATCATAATTCCATAAATGGTTCGTCATGATCAAAAGTTCATTTGCACATAGATGGATATCGTCATCATTGAGCAATAATGATGTAGAAGCAGAAAAGTCTGGAGGCGGATGCCATCATCAACATAGTTTTAGCCAGAAAGTTCAAAATAAGCTCTTCATTAATGAGCATGAAAACACTTAATATACTCTTTACAGTAGACTTTTCAACAAATTATTGAATCATTAAAAAGGGCACTATTTTCATGTCCTGCATACACAGTGTTTGATGCAGATCTTTGAAAAAACACAAGTAGTTTATGATAGAACAGCCATCAGATTAAATCATAGTTGTACCACATTGACATTATGAAAAGTTTGTCTGTTTCAATATAGTAAGAAGTTGATTTAATAGGGCAAGATTTTGGTATCTTTTACTTTTACTTTGTTCTATGACGATTTCTGGCAGGAATTCACTTAGTGTTTAAGAACAAATTCTGGGCACTTTATTACTTAATTTGCCCATTTCAGGAATCAGAAGCTGCCTTTCTTGCACGCATTGAAGCAGGGATGAGAAGGGTGATGCAATATGAGAATCCTTCAGTACAACAAAAGGCTAGAGATACAGTACCACTTGAGGAACTCAAGGCAGAAGCATCAAAGAAACTTGAGTTTAACATAGCTGCCGGTCGCACATTAGATATGAGAGATTGCCTACTCCTTGCATTGCTCTCATGGTTTAAGCAATCTTTCTTTCGTTGGGTGGATACTCTTCCCTGTGCAGTTTGCAAGGGAACAACCAAGTCTACCGGTGCGGTTTCTCCAAATAGCGATGATTTAAGATGGGGAGCAAGTAGAGTTGAAGCTCATACATGTAATACATGTGGACATGTCAATAGGTTTCCAAGGTATACAAATCCAGAGAAATGTCTGTATACACGGCAAGGAAGATGTGGAGAATGGGCAGATTGCTTTACTTTGCTCTGCAGAGCCCTCGGATTTGAGGCAAGATATGTGATGGACTGGACTGATCATGTTTGGACTGAGGTCTATTCAGAATCCCAGAAACGCTGGTTTCATTGTGATCCCTGTGAAAACATCTGTGATAAACCTCTGCTTTATGAATCTGGCTGGGGCAAAAAACTTACTTATGTTATTGCAGTGTCAAAAGAGGAAATACAGGACGTGACATGGCGATACTCGGCAAAACACAATGAGGTATTGGCCAGGAGAAATTTATGTAGAGAACCCTGGTTGCGACGCACTATCCATCGACTTTGGCATCAAAAGATTGCTTCATTACCATCAGAACGACAAAAACAGTTGTGGCACAGACTTATATGCGAACTTGTGGAATTTATTACTATTAAAAATGAGACTTCAGAAAGTTTGCCTGGTCGTTCAACTGGTTCTTTAGCATGGAGACAGGCTAGAGGAGAGCTTGGAAGTGCTGCAGCTGCACCTGTGTCTCCACCAGCTGCTGTGGAGTCAAAGTTTGTATTCCAGCCAACAGAATCAGAAAGAGAGAGTGAGGTGATACATGTAAAATACAACTGTGCCTTAAACAAATACATCCGCTTATCATCTGAAGACAGAGCATATGAAGGGTGGCAAGCTTGCATTTTCGCAGTTCAAAATATTTTCCGCAAAGAAGAGTGGGACTGGAAGATGGTGTATCTCGCACGTGAGGAGGGCTCGGACTATGCAGAGATAACATGGAAATTTGATCTAGCAGGTAAAGCAAACCACTATTATACTTTTTCTCTGCTTTATATTTTATTTTGTAATGGCTTGAAGATAATCAATGATATATTGGGGTAGTTTTGAAAGAAAATTGAAGTGAATCATTGCTTTACTACAGTACTGTTGATGATTGGAAAACTATTTTCATACATTTGATATAATGGATTGAAAAATCCCAGCCTTAAAATACGTTGCTCAT
>JBCAUA010000001.1:45676-63764 GCA_038406235.1 Peronia verruculata | reverse complement strand
CTTTTACAACATTGCCTACTATTATGATGACATTTGGTCAATAAATTTGAAAATATAAGCCATTTGATTGTTTTCTTAATTTTTCTCGGAAAATATTTATTTAAAATAGTTATTAGGTTTTACCTCGACACGATAGATTTCACAAAATGGCTGCTCTCATTGTGCCACATTGTGGAAAAGATGGAGAAACATCTTTACTAAGAATAGCATATGACTGAATGTCATAAAGCTTGTCGTAAAAAGGTCAAATTCCATGTCAATTCATGTAGCCAAATTTGCCTCTGTCCGATCTCCCTTGCCCGAGTCTGACCGTGACCTTGCCACTGTCCGACCAGCCGACCAGTGATTTTCAGCTGACAGGTTCTTGCTGCTGAAAATTTTGTTTGTTTTTTTTTTTTTTTTGTTACTTGGGTTTTTTTTTTTTTTATTCCGTGCTGCTGATTGTGATAAGTACGTGGGTGACCTGACAACATTTTTACTTTGTCAGTTTCCCAAAATAGAATGCCAAAAATATGATCTGTAAGTTACTGTAATCGGAAGTTGGAACCACCAACTTTAAAAAAAAAAAAGGTTGACTTTCTCCACTGACAATCAATCAAGATCACTCTATCAATGATCAGAGCCACTGTGGTCACTCACCCTGTGCATGCATAGACAAAAATGGACATACTAAAGAGATGGCAGGTCAGTAGGTGTGAAAAAGACATATTTTTGCTATATGAGCAAATGAAAGTGAAAGGATTGGACTGGGGGTGGTGGTCAGACACCAGTAGGTTAACTCTAGTTTTGTGAAGCAACAGCAACGCTTTGTAGTCCTTGTCATATTGCTGTGTTTGTGTATATAAACATCATAAAATTTGTGTCTATCAAAGAGAGAGTTAGATAACATGTCCCCCATTGATGGAAACTGAGACAGGGTTAGTAATAAAAGGGCCATTGCTATTAGTCAATTCTGAAGTTGTGGCACAATCATTGTTACTTATTTGGTCAGTGGGAGTTGATTTTTATGTCTGTGTTTTTGCCATTTGCTACATCACTGGTTTTAGTATCTAATTGAGAATGATTGCTTGTTATTATTATTACGTGAGACAATATTATATATCAACATACTTACCACGGGAGAAATAATTATAAAAGATGCCTTTTTTTTTTTTTGTCATCACTTGACTCCAGTAGCATTGATACTGATCATTTATTTTCTAAAACCTTGGATTGCTAGAAGTTATAGCCGAACACTAAAACCAATACAAATAAGCCTGCTGAGTCTTCCTCAAGAAATAACATGCTGGCTTCCCTTTTTCAGCTCAGGTTACATCTTTTCATTGTGATAAAGCTCCAAATGTATTTACACTTACATTCACTTACAAATACACACTCCTCCCTATCCTTGCTCAGCTAATATTTATGCAATGTCAGAATGGCTAGAACATGTTTTTTTATCTTTGAGAATCTGGCTTTGTGCTCTTCCAGCCAGAACGGTTACAGGGCACACACTATTCAGTGCAGTCTGATATTTGGAGCTTGGGTCTCTCCCTGGTAGAGATGTCAATTGGTCGTTACCCTGTCCCACCTCCAGAGCCTAGGGACCTGGCTAGCATTTTTGGAGAAAATGCTAATGAAGAACACATGGAAGCTGCCATGACAGGGAAACCTTTAAAAGGTCAGTCGTTTTATATGTGTACATTTATTTGGCTCATGTTGATATTGTCTTTACAGCACATATAAAGAATAGGAAATAAAAACTTTGACGTTTATGGAAATACATTTGAATATTGAAAGAGAAGGAAATATAATAGAAGCTTAATGTTACCTAGTTGAAGCTTAATTTTGGCTTCTACTCATGACTGACATGAGTTATAATTAAACATGAAGACATTTGAAAATTTCACATCTATCATTTGAGACTGAATCTTCATTTTCAAAATTGAATATTCTTGGGATTGTTACCAGCATATTTTCTACATATCACTGGTCTTACATATTTTATGAAGAAAATGGGATCCTTCTTGTCAGAATTTTTAATCAGACAACATGTATAGGTTATCATTGTGATGAATTATGAGGAAAGAGACAGTTGTTTTCAATAAAATCAGTGGCTTTATCATTCCATTAAGAATTTGTTTTGTGCTGATTGATAGTGAAATGAGAGATGTAGCAAAAAAACTCAGAAATTAATGTTAATTCTTTCATGTACTATCTTCTAAAGATCAATTTTCTTCACCTTGGAATGTTTTCATCAGATTTCTTATCATGTCATTCATATTTATGTGTCATTATTCTTGTCTAAAAAATGAAAAACTGTTTGTTCTGGTTTTACATGTGGATTTTCAGAACACTTAGATATTGCCAGCAGCCTTTGGTCATTTCTGTCCTCTGTCTATCATACCATTTCTGTTCTCTTTTTTTTTCGTACTACCACATTCTTGAGTTACGTTGCAGCCTGTCCAGGAGACATCGAAGTTTTTACTGGCGATGGCCCTCTGCCTATGGCCATATTTGAACTGCTTGAATATATAGTCAATGAGGTAACCTAATGGAAGACAAATGCATGATGTCCATCAATATTTCATCTACTTTATTTTTTTTTAATCAATTTTTTTTAATGTCTATCTTGTGCATTGCTCATTGAACTGCATGCAACCTCCTGGCTGCCGTCAAAGCACCAACTGAAAAAGAAGCTTTTTCTTTGATAGTATTAGCTCAACCTTCCATCCCACCCCCATGTCCCCACATCCCAGTGAAATTCTTGGTTTTACTGGCATTGCCCTGTTTCTTTTGGCTTTTAAGGTCATGCTTCAAGCTTTACGTAGATGCCACTGCTGTTCATTATTTTATTCATTCTTCTTCCCTTAAACATAACTGAGGAGACAGAAAAACTAGGAATTGCACAGTTTCTCTAACTTGAACAGCTTTTAGAAAAAGTCAATCAGATGTGAACAATTGTCAGAATTGAAGCAGGAATATAGGTTACAAACCAATCTTCAACTTTCTGGTTTATCTTAGCCTACATTAAAATCCATCAGTAAGATGATTTCTATGGTTAAACTGACAGGAAATGGGAAGTCTTAGAATTGTAGAAATATAGCTTTGTCAGAGTCATATCCAGATAATTGGGATTTGGGAATTGGGACAGCAAAATGGTTTTGTAAAGCTTTTCATATTGGTTATGTGGAGGAGGCAGAGTGGAAGGTATTTTATTGAAAGAGCAGTTATTATGAAGATGAATTCAGTATGAAAATAAAATTCAATTTGGTATTCATTGATGGTCATATCTGGAGAACCTTTTGGTAGGAGACAGAGTGGAAAGTATTTTATTGAAAGAGCAGTTATTATGAAGATGAATTCAGTATGAAAATAAAATTCAATTTGGTATTCATTGGTGGTCATATCTGGAGAACCTTTTGGTGGACAGTTCTTCTACTGAAGCTGTCTGCATGGCTGTTAAAGGTGTGCATTGTTAAATTTACTTTTGTTTGTAATTTGCATATCGTTCGCTTCATGCATGAAGTCACATGGGACTTTTCTTTAATAATCATCTCATTTGATGAATTTTCAGAGGCATATTAAATCACGGAGAGACCCAAAATAATAAAGATAAAATCTATCAAAGTTTATGTTTTGTTTTTATGAACACAAGTGGATTGAAATTTCTGAGATGAATCAATTCCTTTTGCAATTCAAAACAAAGTCAGGAGTTTGTACTGTGGTTCACTGTTTGCAGAGATGTTTCCACTGGCATTATGGCTGACCAGAAAATCCTCTTTTCACTTAAGTGTCCTGATCACTGTTTTTGTATGTTTTTTTCTGTTCCCACAGTAAGGGTTACTGTTAATACACGACACATTCTTTGGAAAAAGTGGAAGAGGAATATCAAGACTACCAAGATTGTTGAAGGATAACTTAGTATAAGTTTTGGGAAACTTTTCTTTTCAGTTTTCCTTGTGACAGTCATTCATATTGAGAAAATTACATCACATTCATGAGTTGGTCACAAGGTTTAGACATTAAACTGCACAGAAACCTTGCTTTAAACACTAACTGTGACTGATAACACAAGGCTAATAAAAGTAAAGCATGGTATTGCGTGAGCAAACTCAGTTGTAAACATCCACATTTATTTGTTTATGTTTTCTTGAGCACTTTAACCGGCTATAGTCAATCCATTTATTTTGTTCATTCAGACTGACCTCCCACTCCCAGTCAGACTATAATGCTCGTGGAAACACTTTGCATTGTTCATCATACTATCATTCACTTTCATTATTATAATTTCAGCTATTTCCATGTTCTGTTTATGCAACGTCAACAAGCATTTACTTACTGTTTCTGTTTTATTTATTTCTTTTTTTTTTTTTTTTCCCTTCATGTTCCATTCCATATTTTGATATCAGCGCCACTTTATGTTCATTATGTTGAGTTCTGTTTTGTTCATCATTATTTCCCACTTAGATGTTGATTTGAAATTCCTGTGGCTGCCTCCCCTTATCGGTCGGAGACTTCCAGCTTTAAGTGTGCGTGCGTCTGTAACAGCTGGGTTGTCTTCTCTTGCTTTTTAGGCACCCGCAATAACTATATGGTACCAACGAAGGGGGGCGCTGCTGAGGCACCGCGATCAATGGCCATATTTGAGCTTTTAGATTACATTGTGAATGAGGTATGTGATCACAGGTATTCTAATTAAAATGATCTGATTGTAAAGAGTGACATAGTTGAACCAAGCCCCCATGAGAACATATCAGTTCAGCATGACAGTTTAAAGACCGTAGAAAACATTATTTTCTAAAACTAACTATAGTAAAATATCAAGTTTTGTAAGATAAAGTGTTTCAACATAATGCTAAAAAAATAAAAATAAAAATAATTGCAGGGCAAGAAAATTTATGAATAACTGTAGTGGAACATTTGTATCATTTCAAATACTAATTGCTGTCAGAGCTTTTCTCTCATTTTCTTGGTCTTCCCTCAGTAATGTTGTTGTCATTCCCTTCATTTCTTCATTCTGTTACATTGTCGTTGATTAAGGTAGATCAAAGCTCCTGAGAATAACAGGCATAAATTCTGAATATTCTGGATATCAGGCAGTTGTTGGGTGTGCGTTTTGGTTGTAGACTCCTTTTTTGTGTGTGTGTGTGGGGGGGGGGGTGACTTTCCTGTACTTTTCAAAGTGAAGATGATCAGTATTTCAAGGATTGTTCCTTCCAATCATTTGCACACCTGTCTTCGGAATCCGAGCCAGAATTTTTGTTAGGGGTGAATGTGCTTTATCAACATGGCCAGAATCATCAGTATTTTCAAGTCAGTTTCAGTCATGATAAAAGCAGGAATCAGTGTGTGATCCAGAACTGGTTGACAGATCTTTATCTTAGAGGGGAAATGCAAATCTTTAAATATATAGTCTATCATGGTCACAGCTTAACCAAGAAAACTTTAGCCCATGTAAGGAGGAGCATTTGTCTAAGGAAATAATGGGAAGTCATCCATTCATCATAGAGGTGCTAGTAGTGATATTTTGTACATAGGCACTGAAATCTGAAATTATTCAGCATAGTAATATTGTTATTTTGCACAGAAATACTAAGAAAATATATGATGTAGAAGGTAAGAATAGTGGGGAAGGAAAAGAGTGGAAGGAGTCATCCCACCCAAGCAACAGTTATGATGTTAAGATAGAAGCCTGGGAGGAGATCAATAGAATAACGGATAATGGCATGCCTAGACCCAAGGTTATTGATCATCTTGGTTGTAGGGAAGAGAGAAAAAACAAGGAGTAACATTATCGTCCCTGGTATTGTGTATGCTCTTGGTGGGAAGGAGAGGATGCGGTACTGCTCTGCAGGAGGATTTAATAGGCTAATTGCCCACTGGCCCAGAATTCAATATTCAGCATTCACAAGCACAGACAACGCCACTTCATCCCTACATGACAGGCAAAAGTTCAATTGGGTTGTGAGGTATTGATTTCTCTGATTCTTTTTTCTTTGTCCTACAGTCCTTACTGCCTTTGATTTAGCTGCAGGATTATCATTTGCAATGTTCATTTTGTCTCAAATTGGTCTGACCTCAACTATAAATGTTATTCATCACTGATGCAAAAATAACAGCACATCATAAGAGATACAGACCCTCTGAATCTTCCTCTTGTTTTTTTTTTTTTTCTTACTTGGAATTGTGAAAGGCAAACAATAACTAGGAGATTGTTTATATATCTTCTGAGCATCTTTTTTTTTTATATATATAAATCTTTTCTTCTGACATTTGGACCTGAAATATCAAAGGCTCATGCCCACTTTTCGTGATTTTCTGTCTCCTTCCTGCCTCACAGTAGTGACACTGGTAGAATGAATATGATTAAAACACAAAGAAATACTGATCATAATTCGTTACTGCAAAGGCATGTAGAAAATCTTGGCATCAGAAATACCTCATATAATTGAAAGAAGTTAACACTATAGTCAATTGTGTGATAACTTTAAGATGGTTGATGCTGCATGTCAGTGTATGCCTTTGCCATCCACAATGATAGCAGTAATAAAATGCTTAAATCTGACATAACAGTGAGAGTTCTATGTCATCCAGTCTTTGATATGTTCTCATTGGGCACAAGCTATGTCTGATTCTTGAAGTCATTCAATTCATTTAACATAGTGCTTGAGGTAAAATTATGTCCACATGAAACAGTACCACAAAAGCGGGACAAACAAAAAAATGGAAGAGGGAGGAAAATGGCATTTCCAAAAGGTTCTTTCACTGCCTTGAGAGTGAAGTTGGTAAACATTTTGTTTTTGAATGAATGAGCTATAATGCTGAGTAAAGGGAAGCTTCTGTGTTATAATTTGCTTCAAGCACTCTTTTAATTAATTACTAATATCATTATGAGACCTCTACTTTGTATGTGGTTCTGACTTGTTCTTGTTTGTTTGTACGTTTGAGTGTTTTCTTTTCATCTGTGTTTTTTTTTTTTTTTTAAGTTTATAACACACATATCCTAAGTTATTGGTTTGAATGTCTTTTTTTTTTTTCCTTGTCTTTTCTTTCACTTCCGTGGGTATGTCTGTGCATTTGAAATGTGTTTGTTTGCAGCATGTGATGTTTTAGTTCTAGTGATGTTTCAGTTTCTGGACATTATTATTTTATCCTGTGATAAACCAAACCAAGCCAAAATTTAGCACATTACAAGAGCTATTCATAAGGTTAATTTTTGCATTCACAGATTAAAGAAAAAAAATAAGTCATTCTCATTCGTCAATATTTCCAGTGTTAACAAGATCATCATTGTATCACTGTTGAAGTTTTCAACTTTTGTCAAACATTGTTATCACAGATTGTAGACTAAATATACAAAAAAAAATATAATCGAGATATTTCACCTAGAAAACTGTCAGGAGCAGTGCTCAGTAATGAGGCTTAATCATTAAAAGCTTTAATATGGAGAAAAAAAACAAACAAACAAACAAATTCAGCAATCCTCTTCCTGAAACAAAGGTACAATTGATCAGAGTGACTCTAAAATTCTTCAAACAGGTATACAAAATTGAGATGTTGCAGGAACATTGTTGCTCTTGGAGATAACCGCAGCCAGTCTAAGTCATGGGTCAGGAGTTAGGACCTACGTCAAAGTTATCAAAAATCAGATTTAGAATGAAAAATTAAGTAAGCTACCTGAAGATATAATTGACACCTTTAAACAGCACGATTCTAGTCCCAGAAGTTGTTCAAAATGCCAAATTGCATGTTGTTTCGCTTTTCATTTTCTTTTGAGGCCCTTGCCTCATTAAAGCAGTGGTCTTGTCACACAATGAAAATCACAGCAGTCAGTTTCCCATAACTGTGCTTGGGTGCACACAGAACATCAGTGGGCTTTGATTTGTCAGCATCCAGAGTTAAGCAAGCATTGTTCTAGAGAAACAGAGAGTCCTTGTGCACACTGTCTGCATTGTGCTTCCCATCCTCAACAGTTTGATCATTTGGATTTACTAGCAAAGGCCACCAGAAAAAGCTATAACAGTTTGTCAGTCAAGCTTGCAGTTGGTGCACTATTTTTTGTTGTTGTTTCATGTTTAGATCATGTCATTTTGTGGTTTACATGTAACATTTGTGTAGGATTTTGTTTTAAGGGGGAGGAGGGGGTAATGGAGCTTTTTTGTTGTTGTTTTAAGTGTTAATGGGTTTATTTCTTTTTTTTTTTTTTTTTGTGTATGGTGTCATAGATGGGTCAAAGGGAGGATAGGTTTTTTTTGTCAAACTGTCATTAATTTCATAGAGATAAACAATGTTGAGTGTTTTTGAAACACAGCATGCACAAGAGGGTTATGGAAAAATAGGATTAAAATTAAATGTTGATTCATTTCACAGAGGAGTTTGGTCATTCTATCCTTGAACAGATAGATGCTTTTTAAAAATAAAAGTATATTCTTGTACATTTTATTTCACTATTTTTCTTTTTTTTTTTTTTTCACATGTAAACAAGTTAAACTAGGAAAGGGTCAAATGAACAATGTATTAGTCCACTGTATTTTTTTCCTCTATTTTTTTTTTTTCGTTCCAGTGGGAAATGAGATGAAGAGAACACAAATGTTTTGCAGCCAGTCAAAATGAGAAGTATTTCGTTTTTTTAACCTATGGGGTTTTTGGTACCTGTGAAAGCTTTTTTCATACCCTTTCACGTGGTGAAAAAAGTTTTGAGCCAGCTTAATTCTAGCCAGAGATGTTTGCAGATTAAAGAGACAAGGGGGGATCATTCAGGAATGACTGAAATTCCGAGAAAATCGAGTTTAAATGAACTGTCAAACTTATAAATCTTTGTAGCTTACCTCACAAAAAACCCGATTTTAATAAAGAAATATTTATAAATCGGGAATTAGACCAATGTTGTCTTGTTCAGAAATGAATGTACCTTAGAATTCTGCAATAAAAAAAAAAAATTTTATCTGACCCCCTTGTCACATTTAAAACTTAATTTTGCGGATCTAGCCCAGTGACTTGCATCTCATTTCGACTGGCCTCAAGACAAATACAGTGGAACCCGCAAAAAGTCAACTCACTTAAAGTCAATTCACGGTTAAAGTCAGCCGGTACCTATGGCCCTGTTTTTTCCCTTTATATTTCATTAGTCTTATTTCTGATAATGTCAACACCATCAGAATCAGAGGTGGAACCGCTTAAAATCAACTCTAAATGACCCATGCTGGCCAATTAACAACGGTAAATTGTGAAGACAAAGAAAAAAAGTCAGGCAGGGGGAGAGAGAGAGATGCCTTGATTCGACATATTGTACCCTATGGGCATCATGAAGGTGCTTGACTCTTTTCTCCTGTCTCATGTTGTGGGGATGCACAAAAACACACCCACACAACAGTTCCACACTCAGCTCTCACCTTTGTCTCGTGCATTGGCAAGTGTGTGGACACACATCCACTCAGTACAGCTGATGAATGAACATTTGATACACACACACCACTTCAAATGGCACGCATTTCTTTGGCCCTCTTCATTTGCCTCACTTTGTGGAAAAATGCAAAAAGACCTATCCACACTTGGCTCTCTTTGCCTGATTTGTTCTCTCTCTCTCTCTCTCTCTCTCTTTCTCTCTCTCTGTCTCTCTCTCTCTCTCTCTCTCTCTCTCTCTCTCACACACACACGCACACAGAGAGAGAGAGAGAGCACAGATAGGCATTGCACCCAATTTCAGTCATATTTTTAGATTATGTTCATTCCCACACTCTGTATTCGCTGTCAACCTTTTGTATTACCATTAACTTTTATCCTCAACTCAGTCATCTGCATGTCTGAGAAAAAGTACAGTCTTAGTCTGGATACAAAGTTGAAATGTCTTTGAGATATTGCTCAAGGCAGAATACTAATTCTGCTAGCTTAGAGTGAGAGGGGGAAGCTCTGATCGGTACAACCTAACCCAGTAAATACACATTTTGACCCCTGTGTCAACCAGAGATTGTGTCCCCTGAAAACGGATATCGTCAGCCTTGCTTAAAGTTAACACTTTGTCTCGGTCCCGAGAGGTTGACTTTAAGCAGATTCCACTGTAAAAAAAACTGAAGCAGTTAGCTGTTTTTATCACTAATGCACTGTGTGGAAAAACTAAAGAGAAGAAGTGGAAAATGTCATTTAAGATTATGGTCTGATTTGGTTTTTTACTGCCTTGAAATGACAGTTTCTGTGTGAAAACACACATACAGACAAATGAAAAGACAGTAACAGAAAAATTAAAGTTTTGTTTGTGAATTGGCTTTGGACTCATATTGAATAGAGTCATGAAGCTTCATTGAACAATGTAGTTTTTCGGTGCTATTTAGGAGTATGGTGAGTTCTAGCATTGTCATGGAGACATTAAAATGATTTTTTGCTTAGATTCATGATTCTTAAAGACAAAGTTGGCAGTCTCAGCTGTGTTGTAGTCTTTGAGCGCTTAGTTTTTTTGGGTTTTTTAATGATATGATTTTGCATGTTCAGGATTATGAAATAAGACTTTTGTTTTCATCCTTTGTCATGTAGGATTGAGTTTGATGTCTGTGGTTAAACTTTGTAACAATTGGCTGGATATGCATGATTAAAGTTTCATTTTTATTGTTCGTCATTTGTTAGGAATGAACTTGGTCATTGTAAATCTTGAATTCTTAAAATTTGTAGTTTTGGTTTCATTGGTTAAATTTATTCTTTACAACAAAGATGATCCAGGGAGATGAAATCGGAGAACTTTGTTTAGAGAGACGGGGAAGGAATAAGGGTGCATAGATGGGCAACTTAAAAACATTTCTGATTTGAAACAGGCTCTTAGCTCATTCTATCCTAGGTCTACCGCCAGCCACAGCATCCTGGTCCTAGGGCTGCTGCAAAGCCTACACACATATGGGCGTCAAATAAATTCTCATTTGGCTACTACTGACACATAATAATGAAGGCTGCTGCGGGATTATAATTCAATTGTGAAAATCAAAATATTATAGATCATTGAAATAGTGTGAAAACAACCAGGCCTTGCTCGAGCATTCCTGGATCTAGCCTTTGAACCACGGCTTCAGCTTCTAGATCCACAAGTTCGTCTCGTCACTGTTCCTGTCCTAGTAGATCAAGATCTAGATCTAGACTAGATCTACCTTCCTCTGATTCCGAATCACTAGATCTAGATCTCACATGTCATTTTGATTAAAATCAGCACTCTCTGCATCTAAATAGAATCCATCTACTCTTCCGAGCACATCCTGGATTTTCCATTTTCGAGACATTTTACCACATTATTTGGTCACTTTGGCATCAAATTCGAAAGGAAAACATGCCATTGCAATGCTCATACAATGCTGGGACAGCCACAGTTTCGTATTCACCAGTTCGTAAGTAGAAATAGGCGAAAGCCCGTTTGGTATGACCATTACGACTTATCTGGTAGCCCAGACCAGTAGTCATTTCGTAGCCCGGATAGAATGGGTTAAATGAAAGAAAAGATAAGATGGTATGTGTTCGTGAGTCAGAATGTTGGATCTTTGTTCACTTTTCAGAAAATAAAGTGGAAAAACTTGTTTTATTTTTCATTCATATGAGTAATAGGATCCTTTAGATTGGACTACAGTTTTCCTGCCAGTTTAGATTGTTGAGTGGTACATGATCATTACTTAGATATGACATGCATGGGTAATGTTATGCAAGCTTCATAGACATAAGCTGTATCATAGGCTTTAATCTACTGGGCAACATCTCATATCTAGTTATATATATATATATATGATGCAGTTCCTGGGTTAGAATTTGAAAGTGTACGGTATTTAATGGAGAAGATGCCATGAAAGCCTAAAATTAATTTTTGACAAGATCGCGCAGTTTGTAGAGTGTACTATTGTTTCCCTCTTTTTGGCTGAGACCTTGTTTTGTTTTGCGGACGTTAGATTTCACTGTCTGAATATGAAATCTTCAAAAATTTCCACAAGTTATTTGGTTGTGATGAATCCTTTTTCTAATTCTCTTCAAATTTGTTTATGTTGTTTCTGTTCCATTTTGTTTTTTATTGTTTTTGTTTTAAGCACCAAGCATAGTTGTTGCTTGTAGACTTTCACATTTTCTTTTCTTTTTTTTCCTTTCTTTGCGTTTGTAAATTTTGTGCCTCACTCAGATTTTCTACCACCCATAGAGGTCTCATAGAATGTGATAACAAAAGATTTTCTTTTTTTTTTTTTTTCATTACTCCAAAACAAGACTAATGACTGAATCATGTTTTTTTCCTTTTCATATACCTCAACCAACTCCATGTGTTTTTGCACCCAGTGTGGTGTGTTGCAGTGTGACTGATCTGTGTGCATGTCAGCAATGCCTGCATTTTTTTTTTTTTTTTGGTCCTGTTTTGTTTTTCTCAAATGGATTGATAAAAAAAAAAAGAGACATTTATTTTTCCAAGGCGATGACAGAATTTGTTTGTTCATTGTTGGCTTATTGTATGAGTTTTTGCCATGTTGTCCCACGCTGTTGTACTGGTGTGATCCGCCAAGGCAGTGCTTGTTTTGAAAATAAAAGCTGTGTCCAGAGGTAGGAATAAACATGATTCAACATCCAAAACACATTTGCAACACATTGCAGGGACAAAGGTTGTATTATCCACAGTGTATTTGTGCTCATAGATAGCACATAAAATCTGCATTTCATGATGCATCAGGATTATTTTTGTAATTTGGTAGCTCCTTGTGTCAGAAATGTCATAGCACAACTGATTATGTATATTCAGTACTCAGGCTGTGGTTAGATGAAAATATTTGTACTTGCATTAAAATGGTAAGAGTGGCGTACATGGCCAACAGTTCTGGGAAGCAAGTGTATTGAGAGGGGAAGTGCATTAGACTAGATAAAGTTGGTCTTTTACAGTTACGCAAATGTTGGGTTTACATTCGATGTGATGAGATACGGGGAATCAATGTTTATTAAACAACATCAGTCCCAGTCATATATACCTGGGCACTGGAATGGTAATCATGCACAATCGTCTTTGTGGTATGTATTGGTGCAGTAAGGCTCACGAGCAAATCTCCAGGCAAGGCAATTAATTAATTTTGTTTCGCTGAGATTGACTGTAAAGTGGTCAGAATTATCACTCTGTCCCAGTTGTCAGAATTATAGCTTAATTTTTTCAAACACATCAAATCATACCTCATCATACGTTTTTGTCTGATTTGTCCGTGACTATGAGTTTTTGACAACAGCATAGTGACACAATCTGATCAATAGGCAACTTGATTTAGACCTCAGAAATTTTATATTAGCAGACAGTGGTGGCACTAAGATGTCTTGCTGATTCCATGCTGGAGAAAACAAAACAAAAAAAAAAGTTGTGGTTGATTCTATTTGTTAAGTTTGTAGGGACAGTTATGCTTTTTTAATCCCAGGGTCATTTGAATTATATATTGTATGCAGGAATGGTGGGAATCTCTTGATGGGAAATGCAAACTACAAGAGGGCTGGATCTTAACTTTATTGTAAGAGCAGCCAAGGACAGGGGGTCATTGTTCATATTTAATTCCTGAGAAGGCTGTTGTTGTTAAAATCATTGACTTAAGAAAGAGATTGCACCAGCAGTTTCAGTTAATCTTTCTCTGAGAAGGATGAAGGATATTCCATCTTCTCACCAGAAAACATGCAGATTAACCCTTGTATTTTTTCACCACTGACTTCACTCTTGAAAACAAACACTCTGTCACTCAAGTACCTAAATTTTGTTTGTGAAGTTCAGAAGTTATTTACAAATAATGTTTCTGATGAAAACGTCCCGACTAGTAGTGTTGAAGAAGAAAGTTTGTAGTGGTGCCTTCTAAACGGTGAAGATACCAAGCTGTTTACCTGTAGATTTACTTGGCTCCTGTTCTTGTCACTGCACTCATAGCTTGATATTCTTCCATTCTCCCCTGGAACCCCTTAATTTCTCTCATATAGTGTATATCTTACTCCCCGGGTTGGAACCTCTCACACCTTTCCTCTTCTTTATTATTTTTTTTTTAGCAAAAGTACATCTGTCCCTTTTTTAAAAATAGTTTTTGCACAAATATGGCCATACTTTTCATGGCGTAATGGATCTGTTGATGATGTTCGCACAACTATTGTGGTTGGGAATAAATTGCAGCACATTGTTTTTCTTTTGATTAGAACACACTCCAAAGACATAAGAAACTGTATATGTATTTCAGATCTTATATATATATATCAGCTGGATTGGCACAAAATTAGTTTTCACAATTCCAACACTCTCAGTCTCAGGAGTTGTTAGTTGTGATGACATTGTGTAGTTGAACTCACTAAGTCCTTAATATAATTCAGAAACTAACAAGCTGTCTTGTTGTAGGTGTAGTGTTTTAAAAGAGCATGAAGCTTTTGCACTACCGCTAATTCATTTGTTTATTTTCTGTGTTAATGTTATCTTTGGGCATGCAAGATATTGTGACAGCTCTTTGTGTTTGTCAATAGTTGAAGATATTATTTACAGTAAAATGTTTGTTTGGCATTCTTTAGATTAATTAATATCAGTTTTGGCTACGGTGTCAAGTTTCACTTAAATTGGACTTTGCTTGTTCTCCTTAACAAAACATAATGTTTTGACACAGATTTTGATGTTTTGGTAGGCATTGTATAAATCTCACACACTAACTAGCTCTGCAGACAAGACATATGTTGTGTTATAATAGGAGTCAGTGTGTTTCACTTTGCTGTAAGCTTTCTGGTCCTGATACATGTACTATATTTTACTTAGATTATGGACACAAAATAAGCTGGCATTTTGACAACCATGTTCCACTTTAGGTATTCTTCAGTGTAGAAATTGGATGCAGACAATGAAATAATGACCAAAACATGGCAGCCATTTTGAATCAATTGTTCTAGCATCAGCTTCCTCAATGGCCAAACAGCTTGTTGGCAGGCTAAGATTGTATCATGATTGAATTTTTTTACTGCTCTGCAGAGATGATTTATGCATGTAGGCCTACAAATATAATATAATAGATGTGACTAATATTAATAACTTTTTTGCATAAACTGGATCTGTTTTCATAAGTAATTTTAAAGATATTAACAACTGATCAATAACATTTACTTTTGCCATCAGAATATGTAATTAAGGTCATGTATTCTCTCATTCAACGTTCCCTGCTTATGGTTTTCCTCTGATTATTTGTTACTGTTAGGGACCAGTGTTTGTCCTCATCTGAAAGTTCCTTAATTGTGCTGGGGGGAAAATGGGGAACCATTGCTGCACCTATATAAAAAGAAACTTCTCATAGATTAAGAAAATGTCCTTACACTGTGAAGTCTTGCAGTTCTTTTTTTGTCAAACAGTGGTTAACAAATTTGAAAGTGTGAAAACACAAATGTTCCAAAGAAATTCCCCGTTCAAACTTGTATTTTTATGGAGCAAGCAGTTGTAGCAAAAAAAAAAACTGAAAACTTTAAACAAGAGGTTTAAATGGTAGTTTTTGCGCAAAAAAAAATGTTCATAATAAGGTGATATGTTTTGTTTTTTGTTTTTGTTTGTTTTTTTTTTTTTTTCAAATAATTTTCCTGAAATGTTGTTCTTTTATAGTCCAAAAGAAATCCTTGCACCTCACTCTTATGTTTCATTGTTTTTGTTTTTGTTTTTTTTGGAAAATGAGAATGTTGATTAGTACCATGGTGCAGTTTCTAGGAATGAAATGTGCGACAGATAAGACTAAACCATCAGTCTTGTGTACAAAAAATTGATTCCCTTATTTGCCTTAGATAATTCATTATTTTTTCATGGCTCCAGATAAAAAAAAGGGCATTATTCCATAGCAACATAATATATACAGTGGAACCTGTGAGAAGTCAAATCGCTTAAAGTAAACTCTCGGTTAAAGTCAACCTGGTCCAGTGTTTTCCCTCTGTAATTCCTTCTCTGATAATGTCAACACCTTCAGAGGTCGAACTTGGTTAAAGTCAGCTCCAAATGGCTTCATTGGCCGACTGACAGTCATAAATTGTGAAGATAATGAGAAAAAAAGTCTGACAGAGAGACAGAGATGCCTTGTTACGACAGGCCTTAGCTTACATACGAGGGCAACATACGAGGAACAGCAGTGGCAAGCAATTGATTGATAATCAGGCATCCTTGCCAAGCCTTAACAATCAAGTTACAGTGCAGGTAGACACGGTCAAACACTTGCGTGTACGGTATTATAGTGTGTATTACAATACTTCGTGTGTAGGCAAACCTGTAAAAGGCATTGCGCCTGTGTAACAATCATTATCTTCTTAGTCCTAGCACTGTGACAATACAGCTCTAGTCAGTATCAACATCGTGCTCACTCTTCCGCCTGCAGTTCTTTATTTTATAGACTAGATCTACATGATGGTTTCCAGGGATTTCAAATTTCCTACTTTAATAGGAATTCCTACTTTTTGACTGTCAGTAATTTCTCTTTTGGTCTTAAATGCGGTCCTATCTACCATTAACGTACTCCAGTTTTATGTGCTGCTAAAGAAAATTCCAGGAACTTCTCGTACTTTTTCATGGAGACAGATTGACATCCCTGGGTTTCCTCTAACCCATTGAAGTGAAAGAAGATGGCTCTTTCCCATGAGTTAAAAATGAAAATGCTGCAGGAAATAGAGGTGCAATTTCCAAGAAGGCCATAGCTGAAAAGTATGGCATTGCCCCAAATATACTGTCAACGATATTAAAATATCAGGAACATAGGGGAAAAGCAACAGCCTCCTCTACATGTTTTTGGCCCATAGGTCATTCAAGAGTTGTTTCCCTTGTTTAAAAAAAAAAAAAAACTGGAAGACGAACTCTCATAAATTGAACCCAGTAGGATGGTCACAGCAAATTCGATTTAAGCAGACTCGACTGTATATTTATTTTCAGACACCCTCCGGTACTTTGCTTCTTTTAAGGAATTTTGACATGCAATTACCACCTCAGCTCACATGTTGTGAATATCTAAAACCTGAAATTGTATTCCAGTGTCTCCATAGGAAATAGATTTAACACTTGGCTTTATTGCAGTCTTGCACAAGTCAAAGTGAGTCAGTGAATGGAAAATGAAATACAGTTGTGTTGATGGGAATTGGTGGCCACTACATTTAATTTATCAATATATTTCAGTTACTTTAGATGTTAAGACTTTTTGAAAGCAGGATGTGTTTTGGTGGACACCCTGTACTAAGTCTGAGTTTGTAGTAATCCAAGTAAAGTTTGTAATAACAGTCATGGGAAATGAAAAAAAAATCAAATGTTTCTGCTGTCACTGAAAAGACATTAATGGATTTGTTAGTTCTGTTGTTGCAGGATCACAGGTGAAAATGCATAATATTTTAATGATGTTTGTCAGAAGAACTCTTAAACATAAACAAGAAAGATAAATGTAGGTAAATAAAAATATCAAAAGGTTGAATCAAGAAAACCTGATAGTAACAGATTGGTAAGAGAAAGGGATTATGTCTTGGTAAACTTATAGTGAGCCTCAAGGTCTCTAAGTATAATATGTTTCGATTACAAGTCAGGAATATGAAGTTATGTTGTTGAACAATGGAAACATGAATTACTTAATTCAGTTCTGTTAAACGCAGATGAAAAAGGAATTTCTTGGAACACCACATGTCATTACTAAAATATGGCACAGTGTAAATGTGAGTCTGGCTGAAAATTCAAACTGAATCTTGATAGTAGAATCATGTTAGATTTATTTTCATCATGGAAGACAACATATACTTTTGTCATGCAGTGATTAAAAAATGTGTCATATTCATACACTAACAGGCTTGGTTTGTGCTCAGTTGACTGTTTAGCAGTAACGTGTATATATGTCTGTATAAAATGCTTCCTTAATAGGATGTTTGAGATAGGTCAAAAACTTCTAAGTTCATTCGTCACATTTATGCATGTACCATGAAACAAAAAGAAAACTTATCTAAATAAAACCAGAATTTAGATCATTTGTTTTATGGAGTTACCCAGCCAAAATTGTCTGTGAGGGTTGATATTCTTATGTTTGTGCTACTAGCACACTTGGGGGGGGGGGGGGGGGTCCTGAAGGTGGTTTTCTTTTCTTTATTATCAAAGTTAGGTTCTTTCAACCTTTTCCAT
>JBCAUA010000001.1:3159-29299 GCA_038406235.1 Peronia verruculata | reverse complement strand
CTTCTTCTCTTTTGTTGGTGATGGGTGCTCCTTTGTGGGTGAGCCCTGTAATTTTAAAAAAAAAAAAAAAAGGGAAGAAAATTCATGATCAAGTCCATATAATGTAAAATCTAAATATTCATGAAGAATTTCTTACACTACTGCTTCGTCAAACTACTGTAATAAAACAGCCATTAAAACTCGATCCAGGAAGTGTCACGGAGTCAGTCTCGTCAAAGGCTTGTTTACAATTTCTATGTTGAAAATCCTTTTCTGGGCGGCAAAATGTAATAACACACATTATCTTTGAATCTACGCTGTCATAGCTCTAGTAAGAATATCAATATGAGATGCGACACAATGAAATCAGGCTTTTAGAAAATTTTGAGCAAACTGAGGTATTGGCATCAGTATGAAGATTAGTCATTTCCCTTTCTGAGTGTGAAAAAAAAGCAGAAGTTGAGAAATAGGCAATTAAAGATGATGGGGACAGCCAGCTGCAGCAGCTGAATTTAGTGAGAAAATGGTGGATCATTTTTGCAAATCCTTATTAATCCTTACTACGCCACAGAACTAAGTTGCAATTTTCGAGCTTTTATTCAATCTATTTCAACAAATTTGACTCTGAGATGTATTTTTAGATTATTGTAGAAGGGTTCTGTGAAGAAAAAAAAACTGGGTTCAAAATTCATTAACTGTTCAAAAGCATGTGATTTCTCCCGTCGGCTCAATTTGATGAGTGCCCGATTTCATCGTGTCACGTCTTGTATTATTCCACAAATCCTGACAATCTGTCAGTCTCTACTGACACATTTAGGCCCAACTGACCTTTTTCCACCAGGTTTGGTCTTTCACTGCACATCCAATATGACATTTTTCAGGAATCATTTGTATCATTTTCAATATTTCAAAAGAAATTAGCTATGAAGTAAAAATATAATTTTTGGCATGGTTCCACTTTAGACAGTACCCTGGACATTACTGTGGGCTAAATGGCAGAGTACTGAGAATTTTGCCAGACATGCAACACTTATTCCATACCTCCTTGCTACTTCTCTCCTCCAGTGTCTCTCCACCACTAGCACTGTCTGTTGATTTCATAGTGTCAGATTTGGATGGTGAAGCAGGCTTATCTTCTCCTAGCTCTTCTCCTATAACATAAAAACAAATCAAATCAAATCACCATCATTTTTATAGACACTCCCAGATACTATGCCGAGCAAACCATTGTAGATGTTCCAACACCATGTTTCTCCAAAGCTATTGTCGACTTCTGTAACCTATGACAAAAACCGTCTTTCGAATATGGTCATAAGCTATGCAAGGTAAGCTTTTCATTCCTCCATAAACTGTAATAAGCTTGAAAATTTTTAACAAATTAATGACAAAGCTGGTTAAAAAAAAAATAAAGTGAATGGACTATTGCATGGTTTTTGCTACACATTCCATGGGCAAGTTATAAAGATGCAAACAAAAAGGTTATATGGATCTAAAATTCAGTTAACAAACAATGGCCATACCATGCTCTGGGAATGAAAGCCTGATGTAATTTTCAACGCAAATTTATTAGTGATGATCCAGTGGCATGCAGCAGCCAAATGTGAATGAAAATTGCACATCATAAGGACAAAAGTACTGATTGTGCGTCCCTTGAACTTTGTGACCAATGATATTTTTCACATGAATTTTCTATACATATATGATGAAAAAAAAACTTACTCAGCTGCTGACGGCGATCAGACTTCGATCTCTCAACATTTTTGCGCTCCTGCTGCTCTAACACTTAATAAATGGAAGATGACAAGAGGGGAGAAATGAGTACACACAAAATGTAAGACAGAAACAAGCAATCAGTACATCAAATACAGGCTGCATAGACGAGCAGAGAGCATGAAAGAGGATTAGAACATGAATTCAAACAATTAAAGATGGCAAAATGCACGACTAAATAAATTGTGGGTAAGAAGCCACAAGACTTTCATGATTGGTTACACAAAACTGCATACATGGTATTTGAGATCTGGCTCTACAAAAAAACATAAATTGATGGCAAAAAAAGATGTAAAACTAACATATCAATGAAATTCTGATCTTGAAATGCAAGTAAATTAGCTAATATAAATGCCCATGCATGATAGTGTACTACATTGACCTAGCTATATTCAGTAACTACAGTTGATGTGCAAGGCGAATAGAATATACCTCAGTTTGCACAAAATATGCTTGTACATCCAACACTGGCTAACAAAAAATTATAGATCAAGCAAAGAATAACACATGATAAGGTGTCACATCACATACAAAGAGGATATGCACTGAATATAATCTGATATATATAAGTGAGACATTACAGTTGTATATCCCTGTATCTTTTTTTCACAACTAAAATCCACAAATAAGTCATCGCTGAATTCACCATCAGTGATACATTATAAACTAACTGTGAGTGCTGTGATAAGGATTGGGCAAATATATTACTGAGTTTTATCCATAGTTGGTAGCATCCTAAAAGCATGATCTGAAATTATTTATAAACATTTCCCATGCTGGACTCTTTACAACAGTTATGGACCAATTTGGAACTAGTAGAAAGCTAAGCCAGATGTCTTTCCATAAATATTCTCAGATCATTTACGCTGTAATTTAAGGTGGATATACCATTACCTCTAAAAAAAAAAGAAATTCCTTTCAATTCCCCAAAATGAAAAAATACAGAGCAAATAGTCCCTGTTTTCAGAATCTAATTATGCTATAGATATTCTACTCGTCACAGTGAGAAGAGTAAGAAAAATTATTTGAGTATTAAAGAGAGGATATTTGTATCTGAGAATCAAAGAGAGAATATTTTCTCCCACGGGTTGGGGGGAACTTACATTCAGCATTTTTACTAGGTTGTCTCTCTGATTCGGATCTTTTCACAGCTGCAGCAACAACAGTGGGTTCTGTCAATACATGCAAATGCAAACCAAAATGCACAAAATGCTTCATCTTAGTACAGCAAGAAACAGATATGCTAAAATATGCAACATTGTCAACACCAAGACATGACCAGTCAAATGTTTTGTATTAGAAAGAAACATTATGTCTGTTTTGCAAAGATAATATGGAAGAGCACATCAAACATGTATCACTCAGAGTTGAATACAGTGTTAAATTCACTACTCCTTTAACTGAACAGAAAGTAATTTGATCTTTCAGAAATTAGCAAATTAAAAAAAAAAAAAAAAGATAGAGATTAGTTCCTACCGATAAAAGGATAAACTATGCTTTCTTATGGTGGTGGTGAATGAAATGAACTCAACAGTTACAGAAATAATGCAAACTAATTCCAAAGAAAACCAAAAATTTGAACAAAATTTCAAAATAAAGAGGTGTAAAATATGAAAAATAATTAACACAAAACTTTTTTTTTCCTTCAGAATAACCTGAGAATTCACTGCTTTCATTGTCAGATTCTGTGACTATTTCACTTTCATCCATAGCACTTGAGCTGTCTTACAAACAACATGAAAGACAAAATAATCTAATATGAATAAAACATTAGTATGATTAGAAGCAGAGCCAAGCAGAAGCAGGAAAGGAATGCCATTATTACCACAGAAGATAATACAATAGATACTATTCAATTGTTAACAAGATAGCAAGCATCATTCCCTTCTGCTTCATGTTCTCAAACAATAACTTGCCATGTCTTTGGCGTGACATCTCAGTCAGTTCAGCACATAATACTAACTTCTTTCTTTAAATGCTTAGCTTCCATGAAACCCAGAATGATGTTTACAACCTTTGCATCTTAAACATCTTTCCAAATTTTTCAGTTCTCCCAGGAGAAAATGGATAAATGCTGAACTAGCCATTTTTAATTTAATTTTTTTTTCAGATCTTATTTTTTCATCGATCTAGCAACTATTTTTGTCTTACATATACTTGAAAACAGCGATGGTTCTAACAACAAGACAAAGTTATATGTGGGCTGTTCTTTTGTCCCACATATGATGAGACAAACCAATATATTTACTTTGTCCATCTGGACATTAGGTTCATAAACTACAGTTCCTGAAATAACATGCTTTTCATGGTATCCATGATATACTGATAGCACAGATCTCCCAAGACATTTCAAAGACTAAACAGTGAGCCATTATTTAAGCACTACTGGCTTCCTCCACATGCATGCTGCTTCAGACAACAAATATCCAATAAAAATATGTGCTTATCTTGTGGCAGACAAATTAAAACTGATGACAAAAAATGGACTTGTAAGAGCAAATCTATCATTAAATTTGAAGCAAAACAACAAGATTTCTGCTTTAATGTTATGTGCATAAGATCAAAGCAAATCAACAAAAGCAAACTTCACTTGGCTAGAAATCTTCAAAAGCAATGGGTGAGAAAGTGAAACTATTAGAGAATGATGCCCAAGTGCATAATATGATGAGCTACATACAGTTACTAAAACATAATGGGCTGGAAAAATTTCCAATTTTGCGTTTTATGGGTCAATACAAAAATAATATGATAAGTTTTTTAAAAGTCAAAAGAAAAGATGATGTAACAGCTTAACAATTGCTCTACAACAACAGCTACAGGATGTCTGTTGCCTCTATCTCTGTGCTTAAGTAACACTCTTTAGAAGAGTGACTTGAACGAAAGCAGTGCTAAACAAAAATCCCACATGAAAATGTGATGCCTAATTTTTACAAGATAATGTTATATGGGGGAGCAAATATAAATGGGGGTACCATTTCCCGCTGCCATTCTGCCTTTCGATGTAGAGGAAAAGAATGCTGTTGGCTGAAACAAATGCTGTTGACTAACACACCATTCCTACCTCACTCTAGAAGTGTTAACAGAGACAGCTGGAATCAAGGCAAGTATAATGAAATTTCTAAAGTTCTGAGAACTTTTATTCAGCCTTAGAACTGTCAGCTGAACTGCTGAAGTGGCAGTGTTTCTATAATGACATTTATTCATCTTCTTCGAGACCAGGCAATTTAGGTCTAATGAGAATGTAAGGCAAGTATTTTGTTATTCCATGGTATGTTATTTAGAAAAATACTGGCATTTGTGAGAGAGATTTTGAGTAGTTAAGCCCATTGACACTGAAAGGTTAAGGCCAGAATATGAAAGTGAGATAAGCTCCCTTACTTAACTTATTTATTTGTACAAATAAAGGATCCACTGTTTGAACAGATTTTTGGTTTAACACTTCTAAGACAAAAGAATGATAAGTTGTTTGTACAGCATCTAAATTGTTACATGCAATATTGATACCATAATCTGACAGACTTAATGCCATGTCTCCATCGACTGCCAGTTCCCCACATTTTGTTTCAAAACTGTCAATGTGAGATAAGCTGGGTGTAAAACAGTTCCCATGCATCTGTTTCACAGAATAAGCCCATTCAATCTGCAAGCCAATTCCAGGCCCTCGACTCAAGAAAATGTTCAAATAAAGAAGGAAATGGTCTCCCTTGAGTTCCTGTTGGAGTGTTAACCCAGCAAAATTGAATGCTCTCAATGTGTGAGTTAACTTTCCCAGCTTCAAGAACTGCACAATTTTGTTTCCCTAGATCTTTTCAGGCAAGAGAGGAATGCAGATCAGAAGTTTAGTAGCAGCTACCCCACACACAGCAGAGACACACAAATAGATATCAATACATGGAAAAAAAAAACAAACAAACAAGGAAACAGGTTACTGATTTGACAACCTCAATTATCAGTGTGAATGAAAACGTCTGTGACGCGGACAAACAATATCACAAAAGAAATTTGTCTGGTGCACTCTGACCAGCAAAATAGTACATTATTGTATGTAATGCTCAACAGCAGTGGTGCAATAAGCCAACTAAAGAAAGAGGGCAATGAAAAAATAAAGATAAGGAATCACAGAGATGGCTTTTAATGGGTGGCCAGATTTACTTCTTGCAGCGAGTAAAACAACTATGATCTTGTTTTGTTTTGTTTTTTTAAAATCAGTCCCCTCATCATCTAGTTCTGATCCTGATAAAACCAATGGCTCAGTGCACGCAATCAGTGTGAAATGTAAGCATAAATCTTGTCTTAACAAAACAGATGCAGGACCTGTTTCACCTTCCCTTGCAATGAAAAGTAAAACACACACATTAAACAACCATTCTGAGTCAAAAAAGTTGTTCTTTTAAGTAATCAATTCTCTGGATTGTTTTGGATTTAGGGTCTGACAGTGACAGTCTACTTATAGTGAATGTGCTGGTGCAGCTGAAAAGTTACTTAAATCTACAGACTAACACAACTGCTGGTGCGTTGTCTGAAAACAGCAAAAATTCAAAGTCTACAAAAAAGAATCTTTGTTATTGCTGCATAAAAAAGAAAAACACAAAAAATGAAAAATAATGAAAGAAAAGGAAAAGTTCTGTTTACAAGTATACTATATCATTGTTTATATGACCTGACTGAATGATGTTGTCAAGTGTTCTACTATTCATATCAGTTTCAAATTGCCCTCTCTGACCATAGCTTTTATTTTTTTTTTTGTTTAACGCTAAGCATTGCACTATGCTGTTCTGTATGGTTGGGAAATGGTACAAATCAGCAAATACAAGAACAAGGCATATAATTTAATCTTGAAACTTCTCTCACTATTTCCAGATTCTTAGCTGCTTTACTGCCCATTGCATTTAACCGCATTTAATGTAGACCACGAACTTTAAAATCACAGACCAGTAGTTAAATCTTCTCTCTCATACAAATTGATACATAGCCTTGTGATATTCTGTGATGTCAGTGTCATTTCTGTGACACTGTATAGATTTCTAACACATTCCACACCTGCACATTCATATCCTTCAGTTCCATCACTTGAGACTAAGGCATGGTTTTAGAATAAGAAGCTGGTATGATATGCATCTAACGATATACAAAATCAAAAGAAAATTACATCCTATTTTGAACCAAACCAATCAATATCATTTGCGTACTTACAATATTTCTACTCTCTAAAAGCACTGGTAAATGAGACTGAAAAACACAGTCATCTTTAGGCTTTTATGACAGAAAAGAAAACAGTTAAATTACATGATTTTTTTGTTATGCACAATATGTTGAGACAGCATTCTATTTGTAATGTTTAATTGGACTATAATGCTAGCTTGACAGAAGAGTTCCAGTGCAGGGGAGGAAGTAAGGGAGAAGGGGGCAAAGGAGAGGGGTGAAGTGTGACTGATGGCATGGTGAGGATTTACTTTTTACAATAGCGGCAATTGGGCCAATTATATGTGACTTATAATTCACAAAGATATTTGACACTGTGCTAGTTGTTGAATTCAGTATTCTTCTTGTATATAATATCACCCTTATATTTTCTGGTTACAGGGCATGCATAAGGACCTTTGATACATTAGACATTTATACACTGCATTAATACTTGAACAGCTTTCTCAAGTGTAGAGTTTCAGACATGTTTTTGTGGTTTCTATGTTACATCTTCCCCTGCATCAAAAGGGTTTTATATGTTAGAGAGCGGTTTAAATGTTATTGTCCAATAAACCAGAGGTATGGCAAGTTATAGCGTCTGTAGCATCGCATCTTATGATGCAAGCATGCATAGAAAGGGAAATAAAAAGACAGTGTTACCGGCTTGGCGTGCAGAGTGATCAAGGCCGGAGATAGACCGCTGCCTGGCGGGGGCAACAGCACCAAGCGAGGTGTCCCCTAGCGAGGCACGTGAGCGGCTACGCGGACGCGGCTGATACATGCGAGATGTAATATCACTCGGCGAGACATGAGACCGCCGCCGCGCAACCATTGCAGCCACAGTGCTATTGTATATTTCCCCAATAGAATGAGACCTACGAGGTCGGGGCACCCCCTTAGCATACACCATGTCACTAACTGACCAGGACTGTTTGCGACGAGCCTGAGCTTTTGCTCTCCAAGGTTCGTTCATAAGAGGATTGGAGGTGGTGGAGCTGGACCTGGGTCTGCCAGTTATTCCATGTGATCGGGCCAATGCTTCAGATAATCTTCTCTGAGGAACTGCGACACCAGCATCAAAGGATACAGCTCTATATCTTCTGCGGTATTGAAAGTCTGTATTATCAAAGGACGGCTGATCTAAAGAGGAGTCATGTTGTTGTGAGTTGTTATGACTGTCATTCTGGTCCTGTACTATTTCCATGGCTGATTTCTGATGAAGAATTTGGTTACTGTCAACATTAAAATGAGGTGGTGCTGATGTATTCAGCTCATCCATTTGTTCATCATCACTAAAATTCAGATCTGGTGGTGGTGGCAGTGGATCTGGCAATGCCATGGGCAATTCCTCTTCCTTTTCATCATCATCATCGAAATCATCAATAGAGAAATCATCGGAGTCATTGGGATCAAAAGATCTGTCCTCATCTATCTGAGCATTTGGGACAATATTGCTTTGTTCAGTTAGACCTGTTGCCGGTTCAGTTCCACTTGACATTATCAAGGACCGCCTAGGAGCCACTGGAGGGATGTTGCTAATCATCTCTGTACCTTGTGCAACATCTCCCTGCCAACCAGGTATGTCCATTCTTGAAGGATCCAGTACTGTTTCTTTCACTTCTACATAAGTCCTCCTCACAGCTCTTGAACTAGTTGTTTCAACCTTTCCTTTACCAAAGCTCATAAAAGTACTTGAAGTACTTTCTTGTCTGGATCTGAAACTGGACACGCTTGATTCTTCAGCCACAGGAGACATCCTGGCATCATCTCGTTTCTCATATCTGTCTCCAAAACCAGTGTCATTTGTCCTAGCTTCTTCTGAAGTAGAATCAAAAGCAAATGGATCAATGAAACTTGATAATGGCGTGGTGGGCTGAGAAATCTGTACTTCTTTCACGTCCTGTTTTCTGGCATCTTTATCAAGTTCCACATCTCGGCCAATTGTCGGGGCTTCGGCAGACTCATCCGCTTCTGACTCATCCTCACTCGCTGTTTCATCATCATCTGTTTTAAATGGTTTGTCATCAGCTTCTGCAGCTTTCTCATCCTCATCGTCCGATTTCTCAAAATAAAGCAGCTTTTTATCCGCCTTAGCTTTGTCTCTTCCGAGTTTCTCAATCTTACGTTTTTCTCCTTCCACATAGTAAGCCATCTTTTTGGATTTTTTATTCCGTTTCGCTGCCTCTTTACTTCTTCCACTGACACAACTTAACCAGCCCAACAATCCTTTCTTAGGTGATGATGGCGGTGCTTCTTCTTCTTCTTTATTATTATTACTGTCTATAGCTATTTCCAAGGGATTTTCACCAATCAGGGAATCAAGGCTACGTCTTCGGCCCTCTGGTTCTCCTGTTGTCTCATCTTCAGGTCTACCATCTCCAGGTGAAGTGGGTCCGTCATCTCTGGAGCTACTCCCAACAGGTTGAGATCTACGGCCTGTTCTCTTGACAAATCCTGCATACTTCATTGGCTCATCAACACTTCCCCTGCTGTACACAGCCGAAAGCTCTTCATCTGGATGCATCCCTGGTGAACTGTGGTATGTCTGAGCTTCAGGCATTCTTTCTGTGTCATATCCATCTCTGGGAGATTTCCATGCTGGGGGGGATTCATAAGGAGATCTTTCTCGCACATTTTCTTTGCGACGACTTTCTCCCGGAGAACTTTCTACTGAAGGACAGTCATCTCGGTTTCTGTCTAGCTTGTAGTCTGTTCGAGGTCTTTCACCTCGAGGTATATACCTTTGTTTCGGTAGATCCTCACTTTTAGGTCTATCCTCTGGTTGGCTACCATCTCTACGACGCTCTGTTTCATATCTTTGTGAATATGGTTTCTGTCTTTCCAAAGGTGATACTCTTTCAGATCTCTGTAAATCTTCTGGCTCGGCTTCTTTTTCTTGCCTTGCATGTTCATTTCTTCTAAATCTTTCTCTGCCTGGTTCCTCGCTATCCTCCTCTGGTCTTTTCGGCTCGTTCCTTCTCCATTTGTCCCTGCCTGGCCCTTCTTCAGTTTCTTGTGTTTTTGGCATGCTTCTCTTCCCCTTGTCTCTATCTTGATCATTTTCTTCAACTTCACGTCTCCTTCGCTCATTTCTCCTGTCTCTATATGGCTCTTGTTCATCTCCATCTCGCTTTCTCTGGTCATTTCTTCTCCACCTATCTCTTTCAGGTTCTTTGTCTTGCTCTCTTGGAACACTCCTTCTGTCTCTGGTTCTATCTGGTTCTTCATCGCCACGTCTCCTGCGTTCACCTCTTCTGTCTCTAGCCTGTTCTTCCTCCTCTTTATCTTCTTTTCTTGACTCACTTGGTCTCCATCTCTTTCTATCTGGTTCTTCCTCTTCTTGTTCTCTGGGCACTCTCTGACTGTCTCTATCCCTGTCAAATTTTTTGTCTTCTTCATCTCCACGTCTTCTGTCCCAACTTCTTCTTGACCTGCTAGTGGCAGGCTCCTCTTCATCCTGCCCCTGGCGGTCATCCTGTTCCCCTGATCTCAGGCTTTCTCTGGTTGGTTTTCCTTCTTGTCTTCTAAGTTCATCCAACTTCTGTCTCTTTCTCTCCAGATCTTCTTGTCGCCTGATGTTCTCCTGTCTTCTTCTCTCTCGCTCTTCTTCTTGTTTTTTCAGTTCATCTAATCGTTCTTTCTCAATCTCTTCATCTTTTCCCATTTTTTCTTCCTCTTGTTTCCTTCTTTCCTTTCCTTCTTCCTCAACCCTTTTATTTCTAGTCTGTTTGCGCCTTTCTTCTTCTTGCTTTTGCTTCTCTCTTTCCTCTTTCCTTCTGTAGTCCTCCACTCTTTCTTTTTCCTCTCCTTGTCTTTGTCTGTCTTTCTCTTCATTTTCTCGTCTCTGAAGTTCAACCTGTTTACGTCTCTCCTCTTCCTGCCACCTGAAGTCATCCTGCCGTCTTTTCTCTCCTTCTTCTTCTTTTCTTCTGAGTTCCTCCATTCTCTCTCTTTCTTTTTCCTCATCTTCTTTTTGTTTCTCCGGCCTTTTTCTTTCTTCCTCCTCCTGTCTTTTGAGCTGAGCCTGACTGCGTCTTTCTTCTTCCTGTCTCCTCTTCTGTCGTTCCTCTTCTTTTTTTCTGAGTTCGTCCAACCTCTGTTTTACCTTCTCTTGTTCTTTTCTTTGTTCCTCTAGCCTTCTTCTTTCTTTTTCTTCCTCCTTCTGTCTTCTCTGCTCAGCATGCTGGAGTATTTCTTCTTCTTGTCTTCTTCTCATTTCCTCCCCTTTTCTTCTAAGTTCTTCCAGCCTTTGTCTTTCCTTTTCCTCCTCTTGTTTCTTTAATTCCTCTTGCCTTTTTCTTTCTTTTTCTTCCTCCTCCTGTCTTTTGAGTTCTGCCTGTCTGCGTCTTTCTTCTTCTTGTCTTCTTCTCTCTCGTTTTTCTTCTATTCTTCTGAGTTCTTCCAGCCTCTGTCGTTCCTTTTCCTCTTCCTGTTTCCTTAATTCTTCTTGCCTTTTTCTTTCTTTTTCTTCCTCATCCTTTCTTCTGAGCTCAGCCTGTCTGCATTTTTCTTCTTCTTGTCTTCTCTGTTGTTCTTCTTCTTGTCTTCTCCGTTGTTCTTCTTCTCTTCTCCGGAGTTCTTCCAGTCTCTGTCGTTCCTTCTCCTCTTCCTGTTTCCTTAATTTCTCCTGCCTTTTTCTTTCTTTTTCTTCCTCCTCCTGTCTTTTGAGTTCTGCCTGTCTGCGACTTTCTTCTTCTTGCCTCCTCTCTCGCTCTTCTTCTTTCTTTCTGAGGTCTTCCAACCTCTGTCGTTCCCTCTCCTTTTCCTGTTGTTTTTTCCTTTCTTTTTCTTCCACTTCCTGTCTTCTAAGCTCAGCCTGCCTGCATTTTTCTTCTTCTTGTCTTCTCTGTTGTTCTTCTTCTTGTCTTCTCCGTTGTTCTTCTTCTTTTCTTGTGATTTCTTCCTGTCTCTGTCGTTCCTTCTCCTCTTCCTGTTTCCTTAATTCCTCCTGCCTTTTTCTTTCTTTTTCTTCCTCCTCCTGTCTTCTGATTTCTGCCTGTCTATGTCTTTCATCTTCTTGCCTCCTCCTCTCTCGTCCTTCTTCTTTCCTTTTCACCTCTTCCAATCTCTGTTTTTCCTTTTCCTGTTTCCTTCTCTCCTTTTCCTCACCTTCTTGTCTTTTAAGTTCAGCTTGTTTATGTCTCTCTTCTTCTTCTTGTCTTCTGAGATCATCTTGCCTTCTTTTCTCTCGCTCTTCTTTTATTCTTAGCTCATCTTGTCTTTGTCTCTCCTTTCCCTCTCCTTGTTTCCTCAGCTTTTCCTGACTAATCCTTTCTTGTTCTTTCTCTTCATGTCTTTTAAGTTCAGCTTGCTGATGACTTGTTTCTTCTTTCCTTATGATTGCATGCGGTATTTTTATCTCTCCTCCTTCTTCAAGTTTGAGTCCCTCTAATCTTTGTTTTTCCTGTTCCTCCTTTCGTTTCCTCATCTCCTCCTGCCTGTGCTTTTCTCTTTCCAGATGTTTCATGAGTTCTTCAAGTCGTTTCTTCTCTTCTTCTTTCTCCTCCTCTGTGAGACTATCCAATCTCCATTTTTTAATGTTTTCTTCTCTCTGATTTCGTAGCTCCACCTGTTGGCTTCTTTCAATTTCTTCTCTTTGTTCTCTATCATGTGCAACCTCCCCATGTCTTTCTTGTCTTCTTAGTTCTTCTTGCCTTCTTCTCTCATGATTTCTTTCTTCTTCTTGTCTTCTAAGTTCTTCTTGCCTTTCTCTCTCACGATTTTTCTCTTGTCTTTTAAGTTCTTCTTGCCTTTCTCTCTCACGATTTCTCGCTTCTTCTTGTCTTGTAAGTTCTTCTTGCCTTTCTCTTTCACGATTTCTCTCTTCTTCTTGTCTCCTAAGCTCTTCTTGCCTTTTTCTCTCACGATTTCTCGCTTCTTCTTGTCTTGTAAGTTCTTCTTGCCTTTCTCTCTCACGATTTCTTTCTTCTTCTTGTCTTCTAAGCTCTTCTTGCCTTTCTCTCTCACGATTTCTTCCTTCTTCTTGTCTTCTAAGCTCTTCTTGCCTTTTTCTCTCACGATTTCTTTCTTCTTCTTGTCTTCTAAGCTCTTCTTGCCTTTTTCTCTCTCGATTTCTTTCTTCTTCTTGTCTCCTAAGCTCTTCTTGCCTTTCTCTCTCACGATTTCTTTCTTCTTCTTGTCTTCTAAGCTCTTCTTGCTTTTCTCTCTCACGATTTCTCTCTTCTTCTTGTCTTCTAAGTTCTTCTAGCCTTTTTCTCTCACGATTTCTTTCTTTTTCTTGTATTTTAAGCTGCTCTTGCTTTTTTTTCTCTTGATTTCTTTCTTCTTCCTGTCTTTCTAATTCTCTTAATTGTCTTTCCTTCATTTCTTCCTGTTTCCATGTCTCATCTTGTCCGTGTTTCTTCCTTTCTTCTACTTCTTGCCCTCTTTGCTCATCCATTTTTTCTCTCTCTTCTTCCTCTTCTTGACGTTTCTTTAAGTCTTTCAGTCTGCGTCGTTCTTTTGTTTCTTCTAATTTCCTCACTTCGTCTTGTCTATGTTGTTTCCTATCTTCCCCTTCTCTTTGTTTTCTTTCTTCATCCAATCTCAGCTTTTCTCTTGCCTCTTCCTCCTCTGCTCTTCTCTTTAACTCTTTCAGACTGCATCTTTCCTTCCTGTCTTCTTGCTTTCTTGTCTGATCTTCTCTGTGTTTCTGCCTTTCTTCCACTTCTTGTCTTCTTTGCCCATCCATTCTCTCTCTCTCTTCTTCCTCTTCTCGTCTTTTTAGTTCTTTCAGTCTGCGTCGTTCTTTCATTTCTTCTAGTTTTCTAATTTCGTCTTGAATGTGTTTTTTCCTTTCTTCTTCTTCTTCTTGCCGTTTCTGTTCATTCAATCTCTCTTCCTCCTCTTCTGCACGTTTCTTTAATTCTTTCAGACTACGCCGTTCCTTTTCTGCTTCATTTCTTATTTCATCTTCACTATCATTTTTTCCTTCATGCCATTCTTCTTGTCTTCTTTGTTCTTCCAATCTCAATTTCTCCCTCTCTTCCTCTTCTGCTCGTCTCTTCAGTTCTTTCAGACTGCGTCTTTCCTTCCTTTCTTCTTGCTTTCTTGTCTCATCTTGTCGTTGTTTCTTCCTTTCTTCAGATTCATATCTTTTTTGGTCATCCAATCTATCTCTTTCTTTTTCCTCTTCTTCTCGTTTTTTTAATTCTTTCAGTCTACGTCTTTCTTTCGTTTCCTCTAGTTTCCTTATTTCATCTTGTCTATGTTTCTTTCTTTCTTCATTTTCTTCTTGTCTTCTTTGCTCTTCCAACCTAAGCTTTTCTCTCTCCTCTTCTTCCTCTTCTTGTTTCTTCAGTTCTTTCAGTCTGCGTCTTTCCTTCTTTTCTTCTTGCTTTCTAATCTCATCTTGTCTTTGTTTCTCCTTTTCTGCTGCTTCTTCTTGTCTTCTCTGCTCAGCCAATATTTCTCTCTCTTGTTCTTTTCTCCTAATTTCTTCCTGCCTCTGTCTGTCTTTCTCCTCCTTCTCCCATGTCTTCTGTCTTCTGTGTTGTTCCTCCTCTTCTTCTGCCTTCTTTCTCAATTTATCTTGTCTTTTTCTTTCTCTGTCACTGTCTTCTTCTGACCTAAGCTCATCCCTTTTCTGCCTTTCTCTATCACTATCTTTACGTCTTCTCCGTCCATCTTGTGCAGGGTTGTGTTCTGCTTCATCCTCTTCTTCTTTCCCTTTCCTTCGTTCACTTCGCCTATGTCTTTCTCTCTCTATATCTTCTTCTTGATTTCCTATTGCATCCAATCTTCTTTCTTGTGCACGTCTTAGATATTCATCAGGTTCATGTTGTTCATAACCAGGTTTTTCTCTCTGATACCTGTCGTCTTCATCATGTTTCTGTTTCTTCTTTCGTGACCCTCCATGCTGCCTATGATCCCTGTATCTCACATCATCATAGTAATCATCCTGCATCATGTCTTCATACTCCTCTCCGGATAATGGCTCCTGTTCATGGTCTCTTCTCCCAGTTTCATGTCTGCGAGATCCAGCCCTGGACTGTTCTTCTTTGGATCTACTAGGGCGTGAATCCCTGTGCCTTGGAAACTCTTCTTCCTTGCCACTGATTCTGTGTGGCTCAGAGACAAACTCCTGTATATCGTCATCATCTATTGCAGTTTCCAGTGGGGCTACATGTTCTCTTGCAGATCTTCTTTCAGTATCCCTATGGTGTTTTTGTTTTACTACAGGTGATTCTTCCAATCTGAGCTGTACTACTGGTGCATCATCCTCAAATCTGTGAAAATCTTCTCTTCTGGGCTTTTCCTTACCCCGTCCTGGTGAGCCTTTCGCCTCCGGTGAACGTCTTTCACTAGCATATCTCTCATCTCTGAACCTCTCATCTGGTGATTCCCCTCGTGAACGTCTTCCTTTTGCAGGCACATGTTCAAGTCCTGAAACATCCATTGGCTGGATCCTTTCCTGTGATGGCTCCTCTGGTCTCCATCTCTCCATGCTAGAATTCTTTGATCTTGGCTCTTCCATTCCATATGCACCTGGATCAGATCGTAATGTTTTTGATCTGTGGGTGAAACTGGATGCAGAAGGGGAAGACGGCAGCCTTAAACTGCTATCTCTGTCATAGTGATGCAAGTTCTCCGTTGATTCCATCATCAAAGGATGAAAAAAATAGAACGGTTCACCAGTGAGCGGGTCAATCTGAGGTTTGGGAGGAAGGCTTTCAGGAGAATTTTCAAAAATGCGGGGACTGCTGCTTCTGGATCTTCTTGAATGTGTGGACTCAGCCAGTGATGCAGTGGATCTTGCTGCTGGTGTCAGTTTCTTGGGTCTTAGACTGACCTCTGGTGAATATTCAGGAGATAGGTAATCAATTTCTGACATCCTGTCTCTGTCCTTCAATGATCTATCCTTGGTTTGTTCTCTGCTCTCTGATTTGGCTCTTCTTTCTCTAACTGGCTTTCTGGTAGAGCTATCAGGTTTAGCAATAGCACCTCCACGTCGTCTTTGTAATCGAGGAGACCGTTCAACATCTACTTCAATCCTTGGACTGTTCAGGAATTTGTCAAAGGGGCTCAGATCTTTCTGTGTGGCATTTGGTGAGGCAAGTTTCTGAACTTCCTGCTGAGTCTCGTAACCAACACCTCTGTCACTGGGCTGTTTGTCTATGTCATCGCCATATTTCTTTCTTTGTCTTTCTCTTCGCCTCTGGCTTCTCTCTTCTCTATTGTACACTCTTTTCTCAGCTTCATTTCCCTCACCTGACTTGTCAAATCTTGGATCCTCAGGTGGGTTTTCGTAATCTCTTCTACCTTTGTCTATAGAGCGTCTGCCTCTGATAACATGGTAATTTCCATCATCCATACGATTTGCTTCTATATCATTTCTTCTGTCCCGTCTTTCCCTCATCCTGAACCTTTCAGAGTCAAGTGATTCATCATTCATATCCCTCCTATGCAACGGCTCAACAACTTCCTTACTCTCATATCTGTCTTTCACAAGGCCCGGACTTGTTCCAAGAGATGGCTCTTCCCTGTAAGGCTTGATATTTTCAGCATTTTGTTTTCCATAGGTATCTTCAGGCTGCTTCAAATCTTTGGATATTTCTGATTCTACTTTTCTAGCCTGACCTTCCAATCTCCCTTTCAATTCATCCACTAAGCCTTCAGCATATTCAGGATGTCTTTCAACATCAGGGTGGCTGACTCTCTCAACCTCCTCATCTCTCCTTCTGCGATCTGACTCACGTCTTCTCTCATATCTCCTCTCATCATCATACTCATCTTCTCGTCTCCTGTCTCTGCGTCTACGATCACGCTCAGGTGAACTGTCATACCTCCTTCTATTCCTATCATCATAGTGTCTCTCTTTCCTGTACTCTCTAGGACTGCCGATGCTCCTTTCCCTACGTCTCTCATATCGTCTGTCCCTGATATCCCTATCATCATCATCACTATATCTATCATCCCGGAGTTCCCGCCTTCTTCTGTCCCTTCTGCGAGCTTGATATTCCTCATCCTCGTAGTCCTCATTTCTTCTTTCATCATCTGATCTGCGATCGAAATCTCTCTCTCTTTCTCTTCTTCTTCCATCATCCCTATGTCTGCGGTAATCACCTCTCCTCCCACTGTCTTCCCGGTCTCTGTCTCTTCTTTGTTCCCTTCTGCCTTCACTCATTGCTCTCCTGTCACGCCAGTATGAGGAATCTCTTTCTGATGCAGTTGAAAAATCATCATCTTCAGTCTCCCTCTCTGGAGTCTCCGTCCCGTCTCGTCTCTGATTTGGATTCCATGTTCGCCTGCGCTTTGGCTCATCTCTGCGATCATCCCTGTCGTGAGCTGATCTCTGAGAACGTGGTGAAGTGTTGTACTGTTGTACTCTGCGGCGCCCCTCGGTGTCGGAGATACTGGGCACATCTGTAGTGTCCGGAAGTGGGGGCATACTCTGCCTGATCACAGGATAGGCCACTATCACTGGTGGTTTGAAGATGCTTCTAGAGCTGGGCAATTCCATCATTTCATTATGCTTCATCAAGTGGTACTCATCCAGTACTGCTGTTGGTGAGCGGATATTTGATTTACCAGTACTGGGAAGATCCAGGACATCATCAATGGCAGTTTCTATAGATCTTTTGTTAATGGCGAGAGGAGAAATTGTTTTGACTCTTCTTTTTCTGCTCACTTTATGAGGAGACAGCAACTTGGCTCTTGCTACTGGTGACCCAATGTATTCTTCATCACTGGTATCTTCCAGTTTCTCCTGAGACTTGGCCACAATTTTGGGCTTGGAACTCTCAAGAGGCACAATGTTTAACAAAGTTTCTTCTGATTTATGCAGCTTGTCATGATAAGCTTTAAATGGGCTGTCACTTGTTTTTGCTCTGCCCTGCTTTGGTGAGCTTGTTTGCAAAGGTCCTTCACTAATATGAGGGAAGTGTTTTTGTTCTTTGTGTGGACAAAGATTAGCACTTGCTATCCCCTGAGTTGAAATGATGTCATTGTCAACAGTTGAATCAATGTTTGTTTCATATGTTTTTGTGGGTGCTCCATATTTCAACAGTTTTGCTGTGGCTTCAGCATCCAATTCAAATCTGTCAAAGGGCAATACGTCATCAACATTTGTTTCAAACTTCTTGGCTGGAACAATATCACCAATATTAGTTTCAAAGTCTGTGCCTGGAACAATGTCATCAACATTGGTTTCAAATTTTTCAGTTAAAACAATATCATCAACATTAGTTTCCAACTTATTGCCTGGAACTATGTCATCAAAACTGGTTTTAAACTTTTTACCTGGAACAATGTCATCCAAATTTATTTCAAACTTTCTGTTGGGAAATATTTCGTCAACATTGGTTTCAACTTTCTTCAGGGAGTAAAGATCATCAGAGTTGGTTTCAAACTTTTTGGCACTGACATCATCACTGGTTTCAATTTCTCCACTAGGGATTATGTCATCAACATTTGTTTTCAACTTGTTCACGGAGACAAAATCATCAACACTGGTTTCAAATTTCTTGGCTGGAACAAAGTTATCAACACTACTTTCAAACTCGCTCTTCTCCATTTGAAATTCCATTTTCTCTCCTTGTGGGTTTGATGAACTTGATAAGTGTGCTTCTCCAGCAGCAGGGATGAATTTTGCAGAAGTCAGATCCCATACATCAGAAAGATCTTGTGTAATTTGCTTTCTGTTCTCAGCACCTAAACTGTCTTCCTCACTTTTCAAACTATTGTTGAAATTTTCTAAGAGATCATCTTCATTAAATTTATCAGAGCATGAACTGGACACAATGGAAAACTGGTTTTTGGTTACAATTTCCTCTTCTTCTATGGCACCAATATCTGCGGCGTGCTGATCAGGAATGTCAACAATTTCACTGACAATAATTTTTGGCAGATCACTTGAACTTTCTTTTTCCTTAGTTTCTGTACATTTGTCAACAGTATTTTGCTCTTTCAGATTTCCGCTACCTGATTTTGTGGGAGTAAAGTTATAATCTTCTTCAGAAGCAACTGGTGCTACTCCAACAAAGTCTTTGAGATTCAGTTTTTCATCTTCTTTGGATGACACAAGTACACTGTCTTCAGCTGACATCAACAGCTGTTCAAAACTGTCATCTCCATCTTCCAGTATGGCTTCCATCTCCTCCATCTCTTCTACTGTTCCATCAAATTCTTCTCTCACTGGAGACAAAGCTGGACCAACATGTTTAAGCTTCTGCTTGAGACTCCTCCTCTTTCTTTTCTTAAACCGACCTTTGACACTGGGAGGTCGAGGAGGTGGTGGCGGCATTGCCTTCCGGGGTACAACACCTCTTTTCACATCCATTTTAGTTGCTGGAATTTCAGGCTGAAATTTCTCTAGATCATATTCAATGTCTTCATCATCAGCAAACTTGAGATCATCCTCTTCCTCATCAGCAAATCTGATGTCACCTTCACCCCCAAAATTTGAAAGTTTTGGCATTGCCAGAATGGTTGGCCTGTCAACATCTTTTCCTTTCCTTCCTGTGGGTGAGGTCTCTTGCACAGCAAATGTTTCACCCTTATTTGATACGGTACTACTGGCTGGGTCATGGGTATATCCATTGTTTGCAGCAGAAAAACTGTCCTTTGATGGCACATCGGAATTATTTTCATCTCCACCTGCTGCAGTTGTCAATATGGGAGCATGACACTTTCCATCTCTATCCTGCTCTATGTCTGAAAGCACTGACATAGACTCTATGCCAAGATCCTTTTCACTGCCATCAGCAAATCTAGGTTTGGTATCTGAATCCATGTCCTTTTGCATCATGCTACTGATGCCAACAAATGATCCTTCATGGGGCATCTCCTTTTCACACCTGTCACCATCAGTGACGTGTTGTGAGTGTTCTCTGTATATTTCACAACTAGGAGAGCTCTCCTGTGGAACACTGAAAACTTTCTGCTCCTCTGATGTGGACAAACCTGAGCCATTTGATGTGGGTGTAGCACCAGGTTGTGATCTTAGCCTAACTGTTGGTTGCCTCACCCTCCTCATTCTGGTCCTCACTTGCACATGAGGTGCACATGCATCTTGATCCACTGACAGGTTCGAATGCTCAAAAACGCTGCTGTCACTTTGTAAATGTTCAATCACTGGGTCCGAAACTGATGCATAAATCTCCTCGATAGGACCACCTCTGTACAGTTCAGCTCGAACTCTCCTCCGCACTGTTGACTGAATGGAGAAGCGGACCTTCATGGTTCCACCCTCAGACTGCCCATGATACAGCTGAATTGGATTCAGTTCAATGGTCACAAACCCATCATCTTCAGCACTGGATGCTCCAGCTTCCTGCCACCCAATGTCCCCTGGGGCTGCCCCTACCGCTTCCTCTCCATCCCCACCCCATGTAAAACTATCCATTTTGCCAAACTGATTTGTGTGTGCTTTACCTGCATTTGCATCATGAGAATTTTGATGGTAATCAACATCAGTATCATAAGGATAAGCTCTAGGCTCTGAGGGATTTTGTGCTTCAAAAAAGTCCTCATTATAATATTCTGAATGCATCTGGCTACCCATTAGCTCTTGATTAAAAAAAGGGTGCTGGTGCAAGGGTTCAGCCCCCGTTAGTGTCTGCTGCCCCTTACCCCGCCGTACGACGGACAGGGCATCGCGAATGACTGTCTGCACCACCTTCTCAGCCAGCTGGGCCAGCAACTTCTCTTCACGAGGTGTGCGGGGCCCTAGGGTTACCAACAGCAGAGACACAAGTTGAAATCCATTTCACATCATTCAATACACATTCAACCATATGGCACATAAACATTTACAGGTCAAGCTCCCCACAGGCTAAAGAAAAATTTTCAGAAATGATACAAAAATAATATACACAACAAAAATATTAGTCAAAAAGAAGAGCACCAAATTCCAAACAAAAACAGTTTTTGTTGGATCAGACTTTCATACTGCTTTTTTTTTTTTTTTAAAATTCTTTTGTGAGTGTATTTAACAAGAAATAAGAAGTTCAGGAATTCATGCCAATGAAAATGAATAACACTAGGCATTCACAAAACAAAAATGTTATCTCATTAAGAAATAAAACAGCTACAAGTATTGGAGCACAACGGCATTTGGTAAATGTTAAGAATTTAGAAATTTTCAACAACCAAATAAAAAAACATATACGTTGGGCTGAGAAACTGAGCGACAGTGCATTTCTAAAGAAATAACAGTGCCTGGTTACTTCTCTGCCATAAACAAGGGAGTTTGATTCGAACCACCCTTGTGCCAGTGAGACTTAGTTATCTTGGCCTTAAAATAAGCATAGGCAGAGAGAAAAGCTAGGGCATTCAGTGAGAGGAAATCAAAAAAAGGTGTCAAAAGTTACATGAATATTCTCATTTCAAAGCCTTGAAAAGAGAATTCAGTGATGAACTTGGGTCGCGGATGGACAATGGCTGAACAATACAGATCATCAGGCAGGTGTTATTTGTTTTGGTTTAGTTAATAGTGAACAGATCAGACTCTAAAATTCCATGTGTTATTTGAAGTGATGGAGGAGACATGAGAGGACTGACATCATAAATTAGTATGTTAGATGTGCATCAACTAACAATCATGCAGTGCCAACTGTTATTCCTACCTTCTGAGGAGTGAGAGGTTTGGCTTGTGTTATGCACTCCATTGACATCATTGCGCCATCTAGATCCTCCAACTAAAGCAACGGTGGTCACAACACAAAAAAAATAAAGAGAAAGCTATCACCATGCAGTTACATTCACAGCAGATAAACAAAAAGCCACAGGGTAGGTCTTTCCCACTAGATCTACTATCACATCATCCAAAATAATTACTAATCAACATTGCCTAGTTTCAGTTGCACAGGATGTTTATAATTTACCTCTCTCACAAATACTTCTAATTCATAAGATTTCAAGATTTCAGAGTGAGTATGCCTAACTTATCTACTTTCTCATAATCTTTTAATAGGGGGGAGGGGGAGAAAGAGATGGGAAGGAAACAGTTGTTATGCACTACAGCTGTTTTTAGTAAGGCACTGAAATTTAGTACAAGTTAATAACAGGTGCAGAGAGCAGCTCAGTTTCTCTTATAGTTAATTAATACTCAGTAACAGTAGCGCAACTACAACATGATCTGACACAATGCACACATCCAAAAACATTTAGGTGCTTTGTCCATCTCAAACTGAAGCACAAAAATGCACACAATGTCATTCTTTTTTTTTTTGTAATCATTGAACAAATGAATGAAAAGTGAGATTCAGACTGAATGGGACAATGAGAAACAGCCATACTATATTTCAAGCATGATGCAAAACATAAATACATGGCTCTGTAAAGTATTATACAAGAAAATGCTGTGAATAATTTCTATTGAAAGAAATTATCATCTAACAATGTTACAAAATGCAAAACAAATGCCTGTCAGATGCACAAGTAATGAGCTCCAGGGTGAATTTTTTTGTATTAATAATTATATAGCCAGCATTCCTGAGCTTAAGAAGGATTTAAAGGAAATAAAGCAATAAGTAAAAATGTCTCAAAGTTTTCAGTGATCACTGAGATGTACTGTAATTACTTTGATTTATCAACATCTTTTTTCTTCATTGACTTTACAAGCTAAGCCCTGATTGACATTTGTTTCAGTGAAAAGTAGAGAAATAGTGAGATAAAGTTACAGAGAATAAATTGCGGTCTGTTGGTCAAAGTGACAGGACATATCAGATTACAAAGATAGTGAGACAAAGTTAGTGATAATACTCTTGCGCAGTGTTTGAATTTCCCCAATATTCATTCTTTTTCATCGATTTAAAACACTAATGAAACAGCTTATTCCATTTCAGATCTTTTAATGTTCTGTCCTGATGTAAGTAATTTTTTATTTTTGAGTTTCTCATGGAAAGAGAGAAGAAATATCTTTTGAAGTTTTTAAAGCAAAACAAAATATAAAATACAGTTACTCAGGTGTGATCCTGGCCAGCTAGTTTCCCTGTTCCCAGAGACATTAAAAATTGGATTTTCTTCCGGTCAAAATGCTGCGCAGAAAGGGAAGAAAGCAAAATCACAGTTAGGAAAGCCATAAGCAAATCTGCGCAAAAGCCTAGGTAAAAACTAACCACTGAAAAAGGAGGAGGTAAGTTATAAAGAGACACACATAGATCCTACCTTCCGGTTCCCGAATTTCTGGCTGCTCCTGAGGGACTGGAGCTTCACTAACAGGAGCAAGTGGCTGTTCCTCAACAAATTCTGCAAGACCCAGAGGGAAAATATTTTAAGGAAATCCATTCAAAATTTACAGATTATCTATACCTCATTACCAAAATATAAAATTTCATTGAAATTCTTCAGCAACTTCTGCCAGATGCAATGGAAAATGGTGGCAATGCAGCATGATAACTGACACTGAAACAAAAATTTCAAGAAAACTGTGAATTATTTATGATTTCAACACTATCTGTAAATTATTTATGATTTCCCAAATTATCAATAATATCTTTCAAGGATTTCAAGGATTTTCAAGGACTAGAAGGCCAGACTTTCAACTAAATTCAAAGTTTGGCATTCCTGAGAGTTACTCCCCAAAATATTGGAAGAAACACTGCATATCAATATGTTTCTTGCACTGCTATTGTTAAATCAAATTTTAAGTGCGAGCTCTGCTCACCTGGTTCTCCCCTTTCTCTTCTTTCTACTTCTTTCTGGTATTCCTCTATCTCAGCTTCTGACATGTTTTCGAAAGGGTTGGCCGCATAGTATTGGCGGTACACGACAGCATTGTGTTGGTGGTCCCTCTGAATGATACCCTTTGATGCCGCACCTACCACTATGAGCTGGTCACCCGTACCACTCAGCTGACCATCCTGTAACATAACAACTTGTTTTTAATAACATATTTTCTTCAGCCTAATGTGGAACTCGCAGTGATCAATGACTTCTTTTCATATTCTTATTTGGTTGATTTAAACGTATTTTTTTTTTTCATCATGTAGTGGATCATATAAATACAATGCTTATGTATTCCACTACTTCATGACAACAACTTCAAACTGCAGTATTAAAAACACTAAAGTACAAGTGATTTTCTTCTTAGTTATCTTCTACAGCAGTCTGTGATGAATAAACTCACTATCAAGTCAAAGAAGCACAAAGAAAAAAAAAAGAGTGCTTTCTAGTTAAAATTACATCTTTACCTTTGCCCTTTGAGCTTCATCCCAGGTAATGCCCTGTAAAATTTTAGACTGTGGACCTGCGGTGATTTTCTCCTCATAGTAGTCTTTCTTGATCTGGAGAGACAATATGCAATGAAGTAAGCCTGCACAAAATGATGTTTTATATAGCAATGAAACAATCAATTAATAGTTTTTGTCTTGAATATTTTTCTCCTCTGCTCACCTGAGCTCTTTCCATTCTAAGTTATTTTCCTTCTTTCAGCCTATATCCTCTGAACCAAATATCAGTAGTGGGAGGGTTGCAAAAGCTGACTTTTAAATAACACGTGATAACAACTTAACATATTTAGCATTAGATTGCAGAAACATGTAAGTGGAATTTATTTTATAAGATGAAATGGGGTTTAAAAGAGAATAAAACAACAACAACAAAAACAAGAATTAGCTCATAGGCTGTAGATATGACCATAAAAAGTACAGAAACTCAATATCAAGCTTGAGTCACTGGAAGAACTAATGATAAACAGCATGAACAATTCCATTTAGATTTGTCAGAAGTCATTGCCTGCCTGACCAAATCAATCATAATAATAAAAAAAAAAACTATCAAAATTAATCTTGTCATTCAAACTATTAAAATACATTCTTTCTGATGATATTTAGTGAATGAAAGGAACACTTTCTAGGCCAAATTAATATGATTTCTCTGCACGTTAAAACAAAACTCTTGCAAATCCAAAGATAAAACAAAGATGCTAAGATAGTTTTTATTAATAGATGAAATTGCTATGAATAACTGATAGGGCTGAGAGTTTACGGTGGTAAGTTTTTTACAATTTTTCATAAGTAATCTGCTTCCCAAAATCCTGAAAAAAAAACATCTAAAGATGAAAGACGACTTACACTCTTCTGCTTTTGTTTATACTCCTTTGGATTAGATCCTTGGGGAGCAAACTGATTTGGGTTTTCAATCTTGATTGGAGTGCCACCCTGTCGCTGGGGAGAATCTCCTTCTGGTACCCACTGAAAGAAACAGGTGAAACACAAAATGTCTGGAAATTCTTGTGATAAATATGCCATTACATGCATAAAAGAAAAGACAGCACAAGTTTTCACATTCAGTGGCATCCATCTAGAACAGGAACATAAAATACAACAAATCCAGTACAGACGAAGATAACTTGTTTTATCTAACGCAAAATCTTTTCATTAAATGCCAGATTACCATATGTTATAGGCTCATATTTGATTTCATAAGAACGTCTAACAATGGCTCCCTTATGTGCTATAGCTGCAACGGAAGTCAACCATCCAGGAGTTTGGCAGGCACTATGTAAATGTCCAAAACAATGACACTATTGTTTATGTGGCTCCCCCCCCCCCCCCCAAAAAAAAACAATGCTGCATCTTTCCTTTACCATTCCACAAGTTTTTCTTGGCAAACTACCATAATAGTTAACTACTAAGCAGATCACACTGCAGAAATTTGCTGAGGAAAATTTCCATTTTATTTTATTGGGACAGATCTGTGACAAAATTATTTTCACAAAATCAAAATTTTTTACTATTTGATAAGGAAAGATGAGAGGGTAGAAATCTTTTCCACACGACAGACCTTGGTGATTTTCTTTGGCGTTGTGGTGCCAATTTCTTCTACTTCTGTCTTTTTGTATGCGTTGGGAGTGGTCAACCAACCAGCCTTGTAGGCCTTCTTCTGTCTGTCCAGGGCTGCCTTGATGGGAGATCTGTGGAAAATAACAGATATTTTAATAGAGCATTACTTTTAATAAACTTTCACATTTAACAGATCGACAACGAACAGCTGCGTATGTGGGGATGATGAGAAAAAAAAATAAACTTATTTATATCCTCACAAAAACAATATTAGCCACTGTAGTTTTGGTAGACTACAACAAAATTAATATGATTTAGAATTTTTCCCAATGAGGTATTTCGAGAAAAATCACATGACCGAGGATTTTCGCTCACACGCTGATTTGTTTACTTGCTCTGCATATGGCAGACACATCTTGACCAATGATGAGCTTTCAGACCTGTCACATCATATAAACAAAGCCACATGTGAGCGATGT